>JAAEAF010010277.1:0-25997 GCA_011037195.1 Triatoma infestans
GAAACTTCATATTCCGTTTAGGTATCACCATGGGATCTGACATTACGTTATCTGCAAAATTCCTCAACCGGAAGTACCACTTTACTTGTTGTTTTTTTTTTTTACTTTTTGCGTTTTTCTCAAAAATGGTTCCGACGATTTTCTGCAAACTTGGTATATCAACTATACATACAAAGAGCTACAACATTTATTTGAAATGTTTCTCTGGAAAAATTCATTTAAGAGCAGGTATGCAGAAGGGGTGGGTTTAGGTTTTCATCTAAAGTGCTATTTCAGTTTATTAAATAATTCTATCATCTAAATAATGTTAATTATAATTGAATATGTTGTTGAAATTCCGAGTTTCACTATAATGAACCATGAAAAAATCGGATAAACGGAAGTGCGTTTACATTACCACTTTACTAAATGATTTTTTTCACTTTTTCGCGATTTTCTCAAAAAATGACTCCGCCGATTTTCTTGAAACATCCTATATAAACTAAACATATAAAAATCTACAACTTTTATTTAAAACATTTCTCTGGGAAAAATTCATTTAAGGGGGAGTGGGGTTATGTTTTCCTCTAAAGTGCTATCATAGTTGATTATACAATTCTATCATCCAAACAAAATTAATTAGAAATAAATAGATGGCCAAAATTAAAAGTTTCAAGAAAATTAGTAAAACGGAAGTGCGCTTTTACTGAACAGTTGTTTCAGTTTTCGACGAACTTCATTAAATTTGGTACACAAACTATAAAATTTGTCAATTATAATTTTGAGAACTGGGGTAAGAGCAAGGTGGGTGAGTGTTTCACACCAGATTTTTATTTTTATTTGTTTTTACATTGGAAGTACTTTAAAGGCGGCTATATACGAAACTGGAAGCTTGACCAGCATGCCTCACAATAGTTTTGCACATATATGCCCAACTTTCCCAAAGACTCTACACGGCACAAGCTTGCTCGAAGCCTATGCTTAAACAATGTCATGGTCGGACGATGCGCGACGCGCTCACTTTGGCTGGGTTTAGCCCACGTTTTAAAAATAATATCGCGTAAAAGGAGACGCAATAGGGACGTGGTGTAATTTATTACAGGCAGCATCCCTCTTTGCCCTTATCATGACATTGCTTTGATTCTATACGCCAGAGAGATAAGGCTCACTTTAGTAAATTTGGTTAAATTCTTCGATAATTTGTCGATGACTTTTTCGTTGATCAGAAGATTCGTAAGATATGGCCTGTTATGTTTTAGAGACATGGAACATCAACGTCGTCGAACACTGCTACACGACTGGCGTTTGTTTGCACCAAGCCTCGTACACACGGGCCCTTTGCGTGGCTTCTTTATGCCGCTGTAAAATCATCTTGCTTGTGCAAAAAAATATCATATTAACGCCCAAGCATGCTTACACAAAAAGAATGTGTATTCATGCTTGTTAACCTTGCAGTTACATGTATAGTCGCCTTAATGCTGTCGAAAAGCGTTAGTTCAAGTGAAAAAAGCAAATTCGCATTTTTGCAATTTTTTCCCATTAAAGCCTGATGGATTTCATTAATTGTTATTTAATTGCCATTGTTATTTCATAATTGTTAATTGTTGATGGATTATATTAATTGTTGATGGATTATATTAATTGTTAATTGTACAGTAACAATAAATACAGGGACCTATCACTTTTGTTTGTAATTTTGTTTCGAGAAGTTCAATTAAAAAAAGTTTTAAGTCAGGGTAATGCTTTTGTAATGTGGTAGCAAGAAGAAAAAGATATAATTTTTAAATTATAAATCTAAAAATTATAACTAGTGGTTCCAGCCAGCCGCTATCTTCAGGTCAAGAACCGCGGCAAACAAAACCCTTTCAAACAAGGGTCAATACACGGTCAAAGGAACGCCGCTAAAGGAACGCCGCTAAAACCCTTTCAAACAGGGGTCATTATACGGCCAGTGTACAGAAGCCACCTGGCCGGTATTCCCTTCATACAAGGGTCAACGAACACTCAAAAGGCCACCTGGGTACCATCTATTAACAAACAGTCTTTGATAATCACCGACTGGCCACCATCTGTCGCCACCCTGGTCACTGACCTAACTCACCCTGGTCACCGACCTATTCAAGACCTAGGGTCAACAACATTGCAAGAGATGTCTTAGTGTGGCAAGTACTTACACACCTTCAATGTGTGAGTGAGACCAATATAAACGTCGCCCACTGGAGGAGGGGATCAGTATTACAGGAGCATTAGATCAGTCATACATCAGTATTATACCAGTCTACATCAGTTAAGTTTCACAAACCGCGAGCTCGTCCCTAATCAAGGTTTAAACATATTTTTTTTTTTTTGGCGCATCGACTGCCATGGTCATTAGCGCCCATATATTTATTATTATTCATAATCATTTACAGTTGTGCATCTTAGTAACTATTTCTATCATTTTAAATTAATTGTAGTTATTATTTCAAACACTTTAAATTATTGTTAAAATATAGTCTATTTTCGTAAATTCAGTAGTTCTTATTTCGAGTAACAACTCTCTAACTAACATCCACCTATTCTTCACTTCTACTCCCAATTCAAGACACCTGATTCCAATACACTTTCTTCAAAAACGTCACATCATTAAGTTTAGATTCTCCCATTGATTCAAAACAAGTAAACACTTGTAAGAATCATAATTTTGAAGAAAATTTGTCACTTATGAGCGTTTAAACTGCAGTAAGAGAAAGTTGTGTGAGTGTTTCACACAAGATTACATAAATGCAAATGGAGCCAACAATCCCTTCCATTAATCTATCTGCCCTTTTAAGTGTTCCCCAGTGCGTATCACAAACAGCTTCCTGAATAATCACATCCTTCGTTAAGCATCATTCGTTACTTTCGGTTATGATTAAATGTTATTACACAATGTTTAATTTAATTAGGGTTTGCGATCTATAGATCTTAGGCAATCGCGTGCTCAAATTGGAAAAGGGGAACTTTTTAAACTCATATTGAAATATTCATTTCCTTTATCTATGAATTGTATGCGATACTTTACAACAGTATTAATTCTATCCATGATCAACGATAAATGCAACAGATAGTTTTCAAATAGCAGAAATATTAAAAATGTCTTAAGTTATAAAACCAATTCTGGTTTGACATTATCACTAACTTTTTGTTTGCAATTTGTATTCATTTTTTTAAATGACAGAAGTTTTTGGAACTTGGAATTTTTATTATATATTTTGTTGCCTATATTATTATATAACTTCGAGAACGTATAAACCTTCGATAAATGGCACTTACAAGGTTGGCAAAAGTTTTCATTTCCCCCCCAAGGCCTCCAAAAATTTTCAATTTTCTCCCAAAAAAAAAAGAAGTGATAAATCTTTATATGTAAAGTTAGTTAGTATACCATGTTTAAAGAAATCCGTTGATCTCATTATCAAGAAAATGATAGAAAATTTGATAACCGTTTAGACAAATTAGCACTTTTGGTGACAGACCAAAGTCTGCTGTCACTTTTTTCCCCAGAATCCATCTAAAATCCATTTTTCAAATAATGAATGTTAGTTATATGTAGAACTAGATGGTTGTATTAAGTATGAAAAATTTTCAAAAAATTAATTCCAGCTGTTTTTTGAGAAAAACGCAAAAGTTATCAGAAAAATCCACTCAGAAAAAATAGTTCCTCCAGTTGAAGGATTTTAACTGTTAATTTCCTCGTTTTACCCAAATGGAATATTAAATTCCAGCTTCGTTTGATTGTAAAACAAGAATAATATTTCTGATAATTCATGAATATCACATAATAACTGTTACGTTGTCTTGTCGTTTGTAGTGGTATAACTTCCGCGCGCCCGCGTCGTCATCCGGTTTTTCGGCCCTTTTTAATGCTCTCCCGTCAATTCTCTGTCGCGTTGGGGGATTTCGCGCCACCGGACGTTGGTTTCCCCTTCACGTTCACCCCTTTTTTTCTCCTTAAATCATTCCTTTTCTTCATTTGCCTGCAGGTTCGCTTCTAGAGCTATGTGTATTTTTTTCTACTGCATCAAAATTTTAACTGCTCCTTTATAACTGCTTCATCGTCACGATTCACCGCCGCCACGGGTGTATTGTGCTAACAACACAGGCTTTTCATTTCTGCCTCCAACCAGCTTCCGAGAGATCTTATTTGCATCAACAAACGCACGTTTTCGACCCACTTCATACACCAATTACCTTTCCCGCATACACAAATATATTTACACATATACACAGCCTCCTTGATACTCTTCATGCTTCATAGCGTCCTTCACAGCTTCTCCAGCTCAACAAACGTTTCACAAATCCTAACCACAACTTCAAGGTAAAAGAATTAAAACTTTATTGCTCTTTGTAATTGCGTGTTTCACTAAGCACTTTCTCCCTAAGCTTCCGAGTTCACGCCTACGCGTGTACAATATCAATTCTTTTGCAATTACAAGGACAATCTTTTGAAGTTGAAGATTTCGAAGGCTTCATTTTGCAAACTTTTTATTTTCTCTTACTATTAGTTAAGAGGAAGTATAGCGATAGTGCCAGATTTTTGAAATTAAATTTTCACCGAAAATATATGTTTCGGGGTCCTCTGAAGACGAAAAAAATGTTTTTAGCGAATGGTCTTTGCATGTGTGTGTGTGTGTGTTAACAGAATACCTCAAAAAAAAAAAAAAAATCGTAGGAAGCTCAAATTTGGTATTCCGAATAGCTAGCACTATCACCGCATCTCAGACACGAAGATTTCGGACAAAATCTAGCTACCGGAAGTGCGACTTTACGAATTAATCTTTTTCAGTTTTTTCGTTATTTTCACAAAAACGGCTTAACGATTTTCTTCAAACTTTTCTATACGATCTACACATAAAATATGTATTCACATTTACTTGAGAAAATTGATTTTTTGGGGGTTCGGAGGGAACAGTTGCATCCTCTAATGTACCACTGTGGTCCTGCCACAAATCGAGTAACATTAGAGGTCTACTTTTATGGTGTTATGCCGGTATTTAAAAATTTAAAACTGATTAATAAATAAATTAGCATAGCTATTTTGTAAAATAATTTTTTTATCAACCGGAAATACGTACAATAACAAAAGTTTGAAATTTTATCATGAATATTTGATCTGAATTTATATATATATATATATATATATATATACTGAAATGTTATTTCAAGAAATAGTTGTTAAATGGTAGGGTTGAAGAAATTTGCAATGCAATTAGTTTGTCAGAGGCAAAACTGCCTTCTGTGCTGATATAGCCAGGGTGAGAGAATGGGTAGACAACCCGCCTACCGCAGACAGAATTATATTAACAGATTACTGATAAGGCTTAGTGCTTTTGCCCAGTTGGATTAAACATTGAGATGGAGTAGCTAGGGAAAAGGCTTCTATTCGTTCGTCTCGTCTGTATACCGCTTCCAAATACCCCCCCAACCCCCGACACCTTCTCTTCCAACAGTGTCTCTTCTTCTAATATTGTGTTGTATAGGAGGCCATTTTAATTACACTTTGGCCAGAGTGTTGGTTAATATATGTGTGCGAGTGTGTGTGTGTGAATGAATTTTGCTGTATTGTTTAATAGTATATAGTAAGGACACTATAATCCCCTTTCAAACCTTTACTTCATATTTCGTTTAGTGCTGGGTCTATCTTGTACGTAAAATACAATATCTGACTAATAAATTATAACATATCTTTATATGTTTTGATAGAGTAACGACTTAATACTAACTGAATGAAGGAAATGAAACCCAATATAACTTCATTTTACTTTTTCTCACTGTTTACTGTAAGTGAAATTCTTATGAACGCGATAGAAGTCCTGTACGTCGCAAAAAATGCTTTCTAGCGATGATTCTGCCTTTTTTTTTTTTAAATATTTTGTTTAGGTACCATCCCTTAACAGGATGTGCAAGTTAAATACATATTTTTTTCCTCACGTATTTCTCAAATAAAATCCCTTCATTTCATTTAAACTTCGTGCATAAACTAATTATAAAGATACATTACAATTTATTGATTTTTTTCCTTCATTTTTTTCGTGATTGGAAACGGCTTAAACGATTTCTTTTAAATTTCTTGTACTATGGTAATAGAGCACGTGTAATCTACCAATAGCTCTCTGAGAGGGCAATCTAACGAGAAGTTAAAGAGAGTAGGGACTAGCCCAGCCGCCTGCTTAAAAAGGATGCCTGTTTCGCTTACACATGCAAAGGCCATTCGAATAACCAACAACAGTCAACGACCATCGTTCTTCCACTGTCACTCTGCCAGTCATTGTGTCACTCTTTTCACAGCTACCATAATCTTCCTCAAAATTGTATAACATAAAGTCCTTGCAGTTGTACAGTAAGTTTAACTTTCTCAACTATGTTTTTTTCTTCTGTCCGTCCTCCCGAAAACACACACTGCAGTGTCTTACACATATAAATGCTTATCATTATTATCTGAAATATTTTTTTCAGCAAAATTGATTTTGAAAAGTGTTCAGAAGGATCTGTGATGTTAAATTTCTATGTCCACACTTGTACGCTTTCCTCTTCCTCTTCCCTTTCAACTTGCGCTTCCTCTTTCCATTTCAACATGCGTTGCGCATGCCTTTCGAGTATGCTTCTTGAGGCATTCAATTTGTTGTCCACACTTCATCCGTTCAGTGTGCATTTTATCGATGGATTCAGAAGGCGGCATTAGCTATTTGTGCAGATTACCTGTTTTTGAAAAGTGCACGAAAAAGAAAAAAAGCAGCGAGCCCTCAGCTTATGAAACCATTTGCAACTGACCTTAATAAGGGCTCGCCAAAAAGAGAATTTAATTACGCGCTAACGAGAGCAAGGAGAATCGATTAAAACGCTTTTGGGTTGATGGCGCCAGCGTTCAGAATTTTTCGTAAGCCTATAGAAATTACAGTTATTGGGACTGTGGTTGATATAGTTGTTAACTTGTCTTCTGTTTCATAATTTTCTCCTAGATGCAGCAAGACAGTATTCACCTCCTGGAAGTTTTGATCACGAGGATGAAAGCACACTGGCAAAGTTATTTAAGGCACATGGAGAAAAGTTACTTCAAGTGATAATGGTATGAGACCTGTACAACAAGTACCACGGAACAAGCATCACTTCTCGCACTTTTGTTGGCATATAATTTTGAATTTACATTCCACAAAACTGTTTGAAGATGATAATCTTCTATAAAATCAAGTGTCTCTTGATTACAGACATAATCAGAAATCTGCTGTAGGAGATATTATTAATTAATAGTAATAGTTGAATAATATTAATTACTAATGAAATTATTATTATAATAATAAATAATATTTAAAATTAATTGTATAATATATAAACTATAAAAAATCATCACAACACGTACGAGATCAACAAGACGCATAGAATGTTGAACGAATTCACGTGCGCTGTGGTTCCATAAGGTATGCAATAACGCATGCCTGTCGTTCTTCACACCGTGCGCTGTGACGCATGCCTCTCTTGAAAGAAAAGTTGCACCAGTGTGGACATACCCTTACTTACTAACTTTCCCGGCGTTTCCCGTCAGGTCAATTCGTCCCTCCAGAGATCTCTCTTCCACCAGTCAACTTCTCGCAGTCCACTACCAGCCGTCTGCCCCTCTATAACCTCTTCCCATCTTCGGGCTGGTCTTCCTCGTCTTCTGTTTCTCTCCGGATTCCACTTTTCGTACTAGCTCCGGCCATCTTTCTGGGGGCATCCTTCTGAGGTGTCCATACGATTTCAAATTTTCTTTTTACTAATCCCTCTTCCAGAGTCTTCTTAACCTCCATATCCTTCCTTATATCTCCATTTCTTAATCTATCTCTTCTCGTTTTTTTTTTCAAATACCTTCTCCAATAATTCATTTCTACAGTACTATTCTTCGCGCACATTTTCCTTGTTATAGCCCAGGTTTTTGATCCATATGTGAGAATTCCTTCTATTATTCGTCTTTATTCCTTCGAAGATTCGTTTTTTATTATTTTTTGACAGAGATTGATTCCATATTATTGGGTGGAGCATCCTAACCACCTTTCACGTCTTTCGGGCCTATAAAAATGTTACATTTCTAATGTTAAAAAAACTAGGGAAGGGATTAGCCCAGTGGTTAGCGTATTGGACTCCCATGCAAAGATGCCCTTAGATATTTCCTTTCTAGGAGCCTCTACTGTCCGGTGATGGACAGTGTTGTCAGTGCCGGGAGTGCACTGAGAAGGCTCCAGGTGCCAATGACCATAGATGTTGACGCGCCTTAAAAAAAATGAATGTTAAAATGTGACACTGTTTTGGCGTATCTTTTGGATTGCAGAGTAAATCACATTCAATATTTTGCTGCCATCTGTGCCAACCAATTATATATATATATATTTATATCCCTTCACCTCTATACTTATGTGAGGACATCTGAGTACAAAATTTCCAAGCTGGACACAAACAAACAAAATTTAGCATTTTTTGTAAATGTTTTGACTGCAGTATCCGATAGTCATGCGAGTGTTTCACACATTTATTTTTACTAGAAACTGTGACTGACTAGAATTTTTTGGCTAATAATTGAAGCGACACAAGTCATCTTTCACATAAATTCACACTTTTTATAAAGACGGGTTTTAGACAACAAAAATTTAGAATATTGACCCATATCAGTGGAGGTAAGGGGAGGGGTTGCCCATAACTATGTGTGCACAATACGTCGACAAGAGTGTGGGAGTGATAGCACCATGTCCTATGGGAGAATACGCTTGAATGAACGAAATATTTCTCGCCTGCTATGTCCAGATACACTGAAACTTATTTCAAGCTCTAATGGCCCGAACAGAACTCACCTTGTCAAAATATGACAGTTCAATATATATAGGGGGCTGTATACACATCACAGTCAAGAGGAGGTGTATATTACGAATTAGTGACAGATCGTCAAGTTTCTCTTCATAAACAGTAAATTTTGCCAATCAATAAGCAAAAGATCATTTTAACACTCATCACTTAATATCCACTTTAGCTAAACAATTTTAAACATCTTTAATCAATTAAAAACATAAAATAAATTTAAAGAGGAAACCAATGCTATCGAACTGATATCAGAATAACTTAGCAATCATATGATTTAGAATAATATGTAGGTACATCTTTCTTAACATTAAATAATAACACAATAATACTAGGAAAATGAAGAGGAAGTGTTGAGATCGTGACAAAATTTTCGTAATCAAGTTTTGACCGGAAATACATGCTTTGAGGTCCCATAAATATGAAAAATTGATATTTAAGAATGGTCTGTGTGAGTATGAACAAAATGCCACTAAAACAAAACAACGCTGGAAGCACAAATTTGGTGTCCTGTTTAGGTACTATCACCGCATTTATCACGAAAGTTTTGGACGAAATCCAAAAGTGTGACTTTACTGAATGGTTGCTTTCTGTTTTTTGCTATATACTTTAAACTTCCTATACTATCTACATAAATTAAATACCTATCACTTTTATTTGAAACATTTCCCCGGGAAAAATTGCTTTTTTGGAGGGTGGTTCTGGGGGAACAATAACGCCAAGCTTTGCTATGAAGCAGGGGTTTCATACTCACGGCCCACGGGCCACAAGCGGCCTTCGACGTGTTTTTTTTTTGGCACGTAACTCCTTCAATTAATATGCAAAATAATGGGCCACAATAATTACACCTGATAGGGAAGGCATTAGCACAGCGGTAGCGTGCTGGATTACCAACGCGGAGGTCCCGGGATCGGACCCAGCAGTGCTGTCCTTAGATTTTCACTTCCTAGGAGCCTCTTCTACAGCTCACTGTCTGTAACGAGAGAACATTGTCCGGCAGTGCACCAAGAAGACTCTGGACACCAATGACCATAGATGTTGACGCATCTTAAATTAAAGAAAAAATAATAATTGATATGGTCTTTTAGGTTTCCGCGGTCAATTTCATGAAAAATACCTGAGTTTCCGGGTTGAGACCGTGTCAGTGGTTTGCTAGGTACCGACGTTTCGCACATATTGAGATGAGCGTCTTTAAGGTGTAACGACCTGAAGAAGCTCATCCCAATATAGGCGAACGTCTACTCCCGGGTGTAATAGGATCCGAAGAGAGGGATCCAAAGCAGAGAGAGACAGGATCACTCTCTAGTTTAGGCCAGACTAGAGTGGGAGCGACCTGAAGGCTAGACTAACCTGAGTGGGAAGCTAGACTACGGTATAACAACCTGAAGAAACTCATCCCAATATAGGTGAATGTCTGTTCCCGGTTGTAATAGGATCCGAAGAGATAGTTCCAATGCAGAGAGAGAGAGAGAGAGGGTCACTCTCTAGATTAGGCTAGACTAGAATGGGAGAAACTGTTTAAATACAGCTGTATCAGCCACAGATGGGGAGTCTACCGACAGTCTTGCAACAGAGTTCATACAGCAGTCACAACGCGTCATCAACCTTTCTCTTTACCCCTCACTACTATTTTATATATTTTAGTGTAAAGTTCAGGCAATTTGTGTTACTTTTCTTCTTGTTCTATTATACAGTGTTCAGCTTTACTTCTAGTTTATTTATCTATCTAACCCAACTACTCTCCTTCTCAAACCTATTATACCGGGTCTCAATCCGGAACACATGTTTTTCAACATTTGATATGTTTAGAGGGCTTATCTATTGTCTAATTTTATTATATTGTAGTGATGCAAACTTTGCGAGTAGGAATGTACGTATTAATGTAAATATGTTGGTTTTCCCAGCCCTCAAAAACCAAAATAAACTGGTTAATATATGAAACATATACCAAAGAAATCAATAAAATATGCATAAAAATTACCATATCTGAAAAAAAAAAAACTGGTTAAATGCTTTACAGAATTGGTTTTTCAATTTTTTTTCTCGCAGACAGTTTCTAAAATATACAGTAAATAAAAGATTATTTTATTTATTTATAATATTTTTCGGTAAAAATAATTTTTTATGATACTGGAAGAGGAAAAGATTTAAGCAATCCTCTCTAATGGATCATCAATAAAATGTAAGATTCTTCCACGTGGCAGGGAATAATACTAGATATTCCGGATTAATGAAAAGTTTTTTTCAATCGAAACTTTGAGTAAAATAGAGCGAGTTTTTGTTTAAGACCACTCTCCGCTCTAGACGATACTTACGAAATATAATAGATCCATAGATTGTTAAATATTAATTTTAAAAAAATTAAAAAAAATGTTTTAAAAGTCCACTAAGACAGATTCTCAAAATATAAAGTTAAATTAAAAGAAAATCTACGGTCTTTTTGACAGGGATGGACCAATTAGGTTGATGTCAGTCCAAATTTAATCTTGAGGCTCAAACTGTCCTGAATGTGAAGTTGGTCCCACCCAGTTAGATAAGTGGGCACTGTCCAATTTGTGTTGTATATATATATATATATATATATATAATAATTGTAAATCCTAACTGCCCACCTGCCTACAAAACAAATAAACAGAAAAATGAAGGTCTTTTGCTCAATATTCCCAATTAATCTCTATATTTCTCTATAATGGAATCCTATTTTTTGTATATGTATCTGTATTCGAACGTTTAAATGACATCTTCTCAACTTAGAACGGAGATAGAAGATTTACTGCTATTCATTGATGATGGACAAGTTAAATAGCTTTTTATGCCGGCACTTTAATTAATTTAGGGAAACCTAATGGAAATTGACAAGGGTTGATTGAGAAAAGGTTCGAAAGTTTAGGGCCGTTAAACCTTTAGTTAAATGGGGAACTCCTAGATTAAATTGTTGGCACAGGATTATTCTCGCATTAAAATTCTCATGATAATTAAAGTTAATCCCAGTTTAAAGTCTCCCATTATATATTCACATATATAAATGTTTGAGAGGACTTCATAGAAAAAAAAAAAAAAAAAAAGGATAGAAGAATTAATATAAATGGCGCTTAATTTTTTTCCCCGCCTAATAAATCTCTGATTTGTAAGCCTTTTATTTTTCAAATAATAAAGGAATTGACACTTAATTTTTCATACTAATTACATATTTTGTCGTTAATAGTATATTGGGGTTGTTGAAGAGAGAAATTAGGTTTGATTGAATGAACGAGATATGAAGACACTGTTATGATGTAGCTATAAGTTTACACTAACTAGTCTGGACTTTATAATGAACTGATAGAATAAAAGGTGGGAGTAGAGATATGACACGATACGATGTATGGTTGAATCTGATAGATAGATCTAGATAGATTCCCACTGGCTTATATACACAGGTTCTCCCACTCTAGCCTGCTTAAGCCAGAGAGTACCAGAGAGGGCCTGTCTTCTCTCTGCTTGCTATTACATCAGCGAATCTTTTGTTGCGCTGAATTAGATGGATCTGTATTTTGTAATACACTTTAATATTCTCCAAACAATTCCCTAGAAAATATTTCAAATCAAAACGCCTACTATATGTAATTAGTACACGAATCTTGAAGAAAAATAATTTGGCCCATTTTCTCATAATTTGAGAAAATCTTGTATACAAAATAAAATATCGCATTTCCGGTAGACAGGCTGAACGAAACCTCCATCTCAGGATCGATGGTGGTTTTGTTGGAGATGTTATACTTCTTATCACACCATACAGCAGGCTTCTTATCTCTATTATAATGTAGCTATAAGTTTATATAGCTCCTGCTTTGGGGATTTTTGTGGTAATTCGCTCCACTTCCCCCATGATCGTTAGTGTTATAGACGATCCACTTTTCGTCCCCTGTAACTTAACTAACGGTACCGCAATAAATCGCAGTTGAAGATCCTTAGAGCGAGGTTTGCCTCATTAAATTGATGTGCAACTCAAACTATAGAACCTGCTTAGACAAGTTTTCAACATTCCATTTTGATTTTTCGATTATAGAAGAATAGAATGCTTTATTTACATAAATAAATACAGAAAAAGAAATGAAAATAACCTGTAAAGCATATTTAGGCTGGTATCAATATGCCGTCGCCTAGAGTTGCTTTTTTAAAAAGGAAAAATGATATTAGATACAAACAAACTCAAACGTATTGATATCATTACAATCACTCCTTTTTTCTTTTTTGTTTTATATAACAACTATTTTTTCCTATATTTTTTATATTACAAGAACAAAAATAATTTTATAATACATAGCAGTAATATGGTATCTACCGAGCTCAATAATTAAACTCCTCGACAAGGTATAATCTATATTTGTACGCTGAGAGGTGATAGAGAACTAAATTTTTCCATTTTTCACCATTCAATGCATCAATCACCTTCCTTCGCGTTAAATTCTCCCTACCAAGATATCTAATTCGAAACTCGGATTGATTTTTCGATTATAATTGCGATGTCACTGGTATTGTATAACGTGGATTTATATCGACTAGTTCTTTCGATTTTGTCGCTATTATTTTCAGTTACTCCTTCCAGAGCAGCGAGGTGTGTCTTTAACCGAAAAAATTCCCGCTCGAAAACTTAAAATCAACTTCTGGCCTATTCTTTCTTTCTGTAATAACATAGTCGCCGTAGACATTGCATACATCTTCCTGCAGGTTTCTGCCGCTTACTTGGACTCTTTAAAATAAAAAAACATAAATTTATTGTCGATGATGTTTGTTTTGGTTTTCCATTTGTCTACGGCTACACTAAACACAAAAATACAATTGTTCTCATCAGAATTTCACTAACAAGTGCGTACTCTCAAGGATTAGAATCCAGCTAGCTACTTATTAGGCTGCTTGATTTTTCGACGATTCCTTGCTGAAATTCCAAATTTACAGAAAATCGATTAACCGGAAGTGCGATTATACAGTGTAGTGGAAGAAAGCAATGAAAATAAATAGTTTAGAGTTAAGAATATTTTATAGTATCCAGAATTGGTTTTGTTAATATTTTATAATATAAAAACTATTTTAGATAAACTGGCCACTGATGCATTCTTGAAGTCACTTCCTCAACCGCTTCGTAATGAGGTACGAACTAAGCTACCTCAAAAATTAGACGAAGCGCTTTCTTATGCCAATGCCCTAAAAGAAGTACAGGCTTCTGAAACAACAAACCCACAGTTTTTTCGCTGGTCACTTCGAAACTTCTAATCCTCGCCACACCCCCTCTCCTTGTCGTTCTGTGGACAATGATTTCCCAGTAAATGCCCGCATCGAAATAAAAGTCAGAAGCCACCATTAAAACTAACTACCACAAATACACATCATCTCACCAAAACATTACATACAGGATAGCTTTTTGAATTTTTGGGAATTTTTTCGAAAACGGTTCGAATGATGATTACTTAGAAATATTTATTACACAGATTAATATAGATAAAAACGTTTCACTTTTATTTTTGAAACATTTTTCTTACGAAATTGATTTGAGAGGGGTTTGAAGGGCTGTCTTTTTGTCATACTAGACTTTTTTTTCTAATACGAGTATTCCCGTTTCACAGCGAAAACTTTCAAATAGCTTTACAAGATTTTTCAACGTGGGAAAGATCGTAAATTCCTTTACTCTAGGACAGAAGTAAACCTCAATTTACTGTTTTTACTGTCTCTAACTTATTTGTTAGAGGAAGTATTGCGATCGTGCCAGATTTTCGAAATTGAGTATTCACCGGTAATACATGTTTAGAGGTCCCCTGAGTCCAAAAAAAGTGGTTTTTAAAAAATTGTCTGCACGTGTATGTGTGTGTGTGTGTGTGTGAAAAGAATATTTCAAAAACGAAAAGTTGCAGATAGCTCAAACTTGGTATTCCGTTTACGCACTACCACCGCATTAGACACGAAAATTTCGGGCAAAATCCATCAACCGGAAGTAACCACTTTACTGAATGTTTTTTTCTTTCAGTTTTTTTGTGATTTTTCTCAAAAACGGCTCCGAAACGATTTTCTTTGAACTTGTTATATCAACTACACATACAAAGAGCTACAACTTTTATTTGAAACATTTCTCCGGGAAAATCCAGTTAAGGACACTTTTTGAGAAGGGGTGGAGTTATAGTTCCTTCTAAAGTGTTATTTCAATTTATTATACAATTCTATTATGTAAATAATATTAAATAAAATTGATTATGCTGTCGAAAACCCGAGTTTGAAGAAAATCGGAAGACCGAAGATGACCGGCTTTACTGAATAAGTTTTTCAGTTTTTCTTTTGTTGTGATTTTCTCCATAAAAAATGCTGACTGTTTCAAACACTAATAGAATCCGAAGAGCAGAGAGAAATATAAAACTGACAATTTAGTACTCGCTACTTAGGACAGGACTAGAATGGGAGACTCTATAAATACAGCCGAACTAGCCCTAAAAGGGGGACAGTTTTTACAACAGTTTATACGACCAGTTAACAACGAGCCAGCAACCTTCTATTACCTTTCTCATCACTCAGTCTATATCTCTCGCTACCTAATTTCTATTTTGCTGTAAAGTCCTTGCAGTTTGTGAGTTCATTTCATTATACAGTATCCAGCATATCATCTAGTTTATTTCCCATTCTCCCATTCTCTCTAATTTTTCTCTCCTTCTCACAACCATTATAAACATTAATAAGAATTGTAAGTGTGATAAAAATTTGCCACTTCACCGTAAGATAAAGTCATGTGATTCTTTCACTCTAGATTTTATTTTTTATTAATCCAGTTACCCATTCTTATGAATTAGTTTAAAATATTAAAACTCCACACATATTGAAAAAGGGGCCCTGCTGAACATGGGAACCATTTCCAAAAAGTTTAGGGAAAACTAGGAAAATTATAGTTTTATTTATTATACTTCCTAACCCAAAATCTCTACAATTATCGCAAAAATTGTAAAAATTAACTTATTTAAATAAAAATGTTAGATCTATATGTCAGTAGTACAAATACATCACAACTAATAATGAAAATATTTAAAATTATTATTATTAAAAAAAAATTATATGAAACTATAAACAGCCATTCGGTAAAATCATTTCGAACTCAGGAGACCTCATGTCCCCTGTGCACTTATAATTCTTGTGAAAACTTGACGTCTTCATATTACTAATGAGTAAGAAAGACAGTATTAATGATATAAGTTAGTTATTTAAAAGCCAAACATTGTGTATAATATATTAAGCTTTGTTATTTATTCTGGATCTCTTTTGGTTTGTTTTTTAAACAATCATTAAGAAATAATAATGAAAAAGAAAAAAAAAAACACATTTGAGCAGATTAAAATAAAGAAAAAAGACAGAGGGCCAAAAGACGAACTTATAAATACAGATAGAGAGGGTTGGTACAGAGAGGCCATGAATAGTGGCGATCAAGGCTAATAAAATGTTCACAACCTAAATAACCGTGACAGGGTAATCCCAGTGTGATAGTGTAGAAGAGAATGCAATGGAGTGTGAGTGTGTGTGTGTGTGTGTGTGTGCAAGCGGACTGGGATAGTCATGCCGCCTCACACGCACAGGCTTGCCCAGAAAGGCGGCAACGACGATAGTTTAATGTGTCGGCCGTCGGTAGTAGCAGGGAGCTGGCAGCCTTCTAGTTTTCCCCCTTCGAACATAATACACACACACACACACACACACACACACACACAAACACACACATACATACATACATATAACCCACTAATCCGTATGTTATTAGAAGTGCCGGGAGTCTGGTGCTACTACAACAATACACGTCACTGCCCTAGATTGATCACAACCGTTTCAATGTACCTACATAAGTCCATAAGATGTAAATAGTTGGAGCTCCCTCTATCCAGCCCGCTATATATACATTTCCATCCCTGATATTACTATTACTTCTAATACTAAGTACAATATAGCCAGAGACCGGTGGTAATTAAATAAAATTTAATACTGACTTTGTTCTCCCCCCTATATATGTATATTATTTCTAAATCATGCACCAAGTTAAAAGGGGATGGGGGAAGGGTATAGTGGCCGTATTAGGCACCTGTTCACCATCGGTTATCGCATTATGGCAGGTTATTAATATAATAAATGTTTTCACACTTCATTGCTCAAACGGCTTGAAAACTATAACATTGTTTTATTCAAATGTTAATGCAATCGATTAATTATAAATTAATAAAGTCACTTCTTATTTTGCGTTGTACTGGAAGAAGCTAATGGAAAAACAGAAATAATTTTGGAAAATATGTTAGTGTTTTTAACATAAAATAAAGTGTATTTTAGTGCAGTGAAATGAACTTAGAATCTGTCAGGGACTATTAAACTGAGGTCAATGATATCCCTAGACAAAAGATCCAGATGCAAGATACCGTTACAAGAGAGGTCGGAGAACTCGGCTACTAATTTGTCTTTAAGCCCACCTAGAAATCATATATAAACGGCAGATATTTTAACTACCAATACTAGCAGGACTACGCGCATAAGGCGCTAGATGGCATCGTTCGAGCCAAAACAATTCTTACATCCTTGTGTAGGGGTAGTGAACCCCTACCACTCATCCACTCTAGCGGAGAGAAACAGCTCCTCTCGGCCCCTCTCGCACAGAGAGGAGAGGTTTGGCCAGTGGATATATATATATGAGAGAGAGACAGTCAAGGAGATCATTCTGTTCAATTCAGTCTTACACATCAGACATCATTCTGTTGATTCACACTCCGTACATATCATTTTAGCCACGTCAGTCTGTCAGTTCAGTTCAGTTCTAAATTCTAAAGTGTAAAGTCGCTGGCAGTCAGTTATATATATATACACATATCAATTATATATCTTAAACCAATCTTAAGGTGTATATCTATCATCATTAACAACCAACATCTCCTCACAACACCCTTACACTTGTCTTCCAAGATACCTTCTCCAAGTGGGCTGAATTGATTCCCATAAGGTCCGCTAATGCCGCCACTGTTATAAAGTTTTTCAATAAAGCTGTAATTTTTCGCTGGGAAACTCCACTAATTCTACATACAGACAGTGGAACTCCTTATATCCATCGCCTCCTCAGCTTTTCCACAGCTTATCCATTTATCCACAGCTTTCGGTATAGCCTATTCCCGCACTCCACCTTATTGGCCACAAACTAACTCGGTGGAGAGAGCCAACAGGATGATAAAGACGATGATTTTTGCTTATGTGGATTCCAATCATAAATCTTGGGACACTTATTTATCTGAGTTTATGTTTGGCTTATATACAAGCGTGCATTCTTCAATTGGTTGTACTCCCGCTTATCTGAACTTTGGGAGAGAGCTTATGCAACCGGGTTCCAGTTCCAATCTAGGAGCACTACCTGAAGAATCCACGGAGGCACCACCAGCCAAAGGATGGCAGCAACACTTGGCGAAGCTGAAAGAGCTGAGGTTGATGGTCAAAGAAAACCTGATACTAGCCCAAACTAAACAGGCACATTACTATAACCGGCGAAGAAGAGAAGCTGCGTTCAAAGTAGGTGTGAAGGTCTTGAAACGCAGCCACCCTCTCTCTGATGCGCAGCGTCACTTTTCGCGCAAAGCTGGCATCGAAATTCGAAGATCCCTATCTCATCCACAAGGTAAATTCTAGTAATGTTTACGAGCTGGCGACTCTGGAAGGCAAGCTTGTTGGTCGCTGCCACGTCGCCCATCTCAAGGCCTATCAAGACTAAGGCTCGGAAGTCCATCGCCCCGGTGGAATGGTGGAGTGTAACCAAGCACGCGCTTAAGGCGCTAGATGGCCCTAGAATTAAGAAGTGGGGGGCAAAGGCTAGTTACAATCTGACCTTCTCCCCACTCCAGTAGGTTTCTTCTAAAAACGTTTGCCGGCGAAGTTGTGGTAACAAATTTTCCCGTTATCCGTCTTCTTTCCGGACATTGCAATAACTTTCTATAATTTTCGTATTGTGTACTTATCTTCGTGTATAGTATCTGTATATATTTCGTCTGATAACATTTTTGTAAAGGTATATCTTATTTATTATTTCTATTATCTTTTGCTGGGAAAATATATTATGTATTCTTGATTTTGCATGTACATTTATCATTTCCATTTATACTACCTGTTTCTATCTTTATTTTTTCTGGTCTTAATTCATTTTTGTTATTAATTTTTATTAAATCAATGGATGAAAAGCCTGGCGCCCAACTACCTGAAGATCTGGAACCCAATAAATTTTCTAAATAACCGGGAAATGGTTATACTACATATTTATAAGCTTATTATTGTGAAGTATTTAAATTCATTTAAAGATAATACATTTATTTTTAAAGCAGTGGCGACATTTTATTTATTTCTTAATACTTCTCTCATCTCAGCCCCTTTCAATACCGCTCGTACTACAACTTACACCTAACAACACATATACCAATCACACATTACACCAGAAAGAAGAACGTTCCGAAGCTGAGATGGCAGGACGATATGGAGAATAACCTCCGTGTTAATGTAATTTACAAAATTACAGAAAAATTGTATTAAAACTTCAAATTTTATGATTTGCCCGCACATAAATATAAAAGAAGTGGGAGGATATACATTTCCTACCAGGGAGTGATTACAATATGTCCCCAGAACCCCCCCCAAATCAATTTTCCCGGCGAAAATATTTCAAATAAAAGTGATAGGTATTTATATGTATATATTTCTATACGAAGTTTTAGAGAATATCGTTTTTGAGCCGTTTTCGAGAAAATGGAGTACAACTAATAAAAACAAAAAAACAAAAATCAGTAATGTTCTAGTTCCGGTTGATGGATTTTTGCCCGACACCTTCATGTGCGATGGTAGGTGGTAGTGCCTATATGGAATTTCAAGTTTCACCTTCCTTCAACTATTCTTTTTTTAAGATTTTAATCACGCACAATATTCGCTAAAAACATTTTTTTCGTACTCAAGGGACCTCAAAATATGTATTTCCTGTGAAAACTAATTCCAAAAATTTGACACGATGGCAATATTTCCTTTTACGAGGAATAAGAGAAAGTAAAACGGGTCCAGATATGGGGGTGGCCAAAGTTAATTGGCTGCCGTTTTTTCTAGTGCTGTTCTGTCTGACGTACTGGAAGTACATCACTATGAACACTGTGAAGACATCGCTTGTACGCTATTGAAAGATAATGAATCGAAATAAAATACTATCTCATGTGAAAGTACAAAACACAAATAATTCAAGGTCCAGGTGTAGCAAACTATTTGACTTATAGTTCATTAAAAAGAAGGGCTTCATCAATAAAGGAAAGATCTCAAAGACAACCAATAAAAAGGCGGAATTTAACAACACATTTTTCCCAAGTTATCGTATTCTAGTGAGCCTTGGATCCTTACTAAAAATCGGACATGATGGATTGGGGAATAATACAAGGACCAATCTGAAATTGGATTCTAGGTTTAGCAAGCAGTGTATTGGATTGGCGATTGGCAGCCATCAGCTGAAGTAATATGGAAGTAGCTCTATACAGGACCTACCCCGCTCATAGGAAGATTGAAGTGGCTAAAAATCGGTTAACCGGAAGTTTCCACAACCTATTTTTTTTCTTCTTTCAGTTTTTTTCCGAAATTCATGAAAACGGATCCAACGATTCTTTCTTTCAACTTAACTACAAACTAAATTTATACCGGCTATCAGTTTACTTATACTATACTCACAAACATACGCACGCAACCATCGAATTGTGTAATCAAAAACAAATCTTTCAGATTCAGAGCTCTAAAGCACATGCTAATACATATTCGACATGGTAATTATCAAGAAAAATTGTATTAAAAATACTTTGTGACTCCGATAAATCTGGCAAATTATTTATAATTAATTTGATATTTCTGACCATATTATCTTTAATATATAGGGTGACCAGAGTTATATGCTCCACCCACTTTTTTTTTAAACGGCGGGAAATTTCGAAAAAAATAGAAAACACGTATTTAATCATTTTTAGTCTAGTTTATTTTCAGTGATTGATCCATTTTTTTATACCCCAATATCCCGAGATACAGCATCCAACTTTTTTTTTTCAAATGGAACATTATATTTTTTTTTGCATATTTTTATAGTACTTGAGCCTCTAAAAAAAAAAATTTTAAAATCGGTTAGGTTTTTCAAAAGTTATGGTAATTTAAAATATGAAAAACAAATTTCAGTTTAATGTCAAAATTACCTTATTTTTTCTTTAAAGAAGCTCTTCAAACTGGGCACCATCAACGGATAGGCAAGCCAAAGCTCTGGACTCCCACGCTCTGTTTGTAGCAGCACTTAGGTGGCAAAGTCAACATCTAGGCAGGCTAGAGTTATTCGACGTTCCAGATCTTCGACTGGATTAAGGTTACTGTACACTTTATTTTAGATATCCCCACAAAAATAGTCCATTGGGGTTAAGTCCGGAGATCGAGGTGGCCATTGGATCGGACCATGAGTTCCTAACCACTTTTCGTGGAAATTTCTGTCCAGGTAACGTCGAACAACTCTCGCATTATGTGCCGGGCAACCATCTTGTTGAAAATACATATCTAGCCGACGTTTTAGAGGAAAATCTTCAAGCAGAACTGGCAAAATGTCTCTTAAAAAAGTTAGATACCTTTCACCAGTTAAGTTCCCTCTGTAGAAGTATGGGCCGATTAGTTGGTTTCCTCAAACTCCACACCAAACGTTTGTAGAAAAAACAACCTGATGGCGTGTGGCGAAGGTAACTTGTGGATTTTCTTCAGCCCACATTCTAAAGTTCCAACGATTAAGAAGGCCATTGTTGGTAAACATTGATTCATCAGTCCATAAAATTGTGCATTTTTTGTGGGGATATCTAAAAAATAAAGAGTACAGTAACCTTAATCCCGTGCCTTCCGTCAAAGATCTGGAACGTCGAATACCTCTAGCCTGCCTAGATGTTGACTTTGCCACCTAAGTGCTGCTACAAACAGAGCGTGGGAGTCCAGAGCTTTGGCGTGCCTATCCGTTGATGGTGCCCAGTTTGAAGAGCTTCTTAAAGCAAAAATAAGGTAATTTTGACATTAAACTGAAATTTGTTTTTCATATTTTAAATTGCCATAACTTTTGAAAAACCTAACCGATTTTAAATTTTTTTTTTTTTTTTTTTTTTAGCAGGCTCAAGTTACGATACAAACTATCGCAAAAAAAAATAATGTTCCATTTGAAAAAAAAAAGTTGGATGCTGTATCTCGGGATATTGGGGTATAAAAAAATGGTTCAATCACTGAAAATAAACTAGACTAAAAATGATTAAATACGTGTTTTCTATTTTTTCGAAATTTCCCGCCGTTTAAAAAAAAAGTGGGTGGAGCATATAACTCTGGTCACCCTGTATATATATATTGGGAATGTAGGTTAATCCCAGCAAACGATCCGAGTTTCTTCCATAATGTCAGACGGATAAGTAAGACACCAGAACATGGGGACATTCTGACTGCCCTCCTGGGTCCTGTTCAATGCCTTTCTCTTCATACACATTTTCCACTTTTCTTATTTTTCCCCATAGTTTCTTGTTTTATGTTATAACCTGTATGTTTTTATGTATACTATGTTTGTTTTTTCCAAAGTATTTCTTTTTCCGTCTTCTTTGAAAATGGCAGAAAGAGTGAAGATTTCTTTTCCATACTGTGCTAACATTTTCTCAATTATGGGCTCGTACATTTCTTTACTATACGAAAAGTCGTATGCAAGTTTTACTATCTCTTCCAGACTTGACTTTATATTTAGGGATCGTAAATAAAACACAGATCCAATATGCAAAGCGTAGCGTGTACAGCATACACATGGGAGTTACATCTCTAGTTTGACAAAGTTCTATCATTTGGAAAAAAATCTTCTTCGTCTACATTCTATACACATCGTAAAATACAAAATAACCAACAGCACAATTCTCAGTATTTCTTTCTCACAGGAAACTTTGAATTTCCTTTTTTGTTCTTAATTAAATAATACTATATCCCAACATTTTTTTTTTTTTACTTTCTCTTGCTACTAGTAAAAAAAAGTGGTTTTTAGCAAATGGTCTTTGTGTGTGTGTATGTCTGTGTGTATGTATGTATGTATGTGAACCGCATAGCTCAAAAACGAAAAACCGTAGAAAGTTGAAACTTTATATTACGTTCAGGTATCAGCATAGCATAGGATCTGACGGTGCGTTATCTGTCAAAATTCCTCAACCGGAAGTACCACTTTACTAGTTGGTTATTTTACGATTTGCTCAAAAATGGCTCCGACCATTTTCTTTTAACTTGATATATCAACTACACATACAAAGAGCTACAACTTTTATTTGAAACATTTCTCCGGGAAAATTCATTTAAGGGCACTTCTGGGTGAAGGGTGTGGTTAGGTTTTCATCTTAATTGCTTTTTCAGTTTATTAGACAATTCTTGTCATCTAAATCATGTTGGAATTAAATATGTTGTTGAAATTCCGAGTTTCAAAAAAAAATCTGATATCCGGAAGTGCGTTTGTTTTAACACTTTATTAAATGATTTTTTTTTTTTCCACATTTTCGCGATTTTCTCAAAAATTGCTTCAACGATTTTCTTGAAACTTCGTATATAAACTAAAAATGCAAAGATCTACATCTTTTATTTAAGACATTTCCCTGGAAAAAAATTCATTTAAGGGCACTTTTAGGGGAGGGATAGGGGTTACAGTTTCCTCTAAAGTGGTATCATAGTTGATTATACAATTCTATCGGGGCGGGTGTTGGTGTAGTGGTTATGAGCATGGACTTGTAACTTGGAGATCGCCAGTTCGAGTCCCCGCATATAACTGCTAAATTTTATATTCGTAAAAAAATGTTAACAGTAAAGTAGGTGCTTCCGCCCCCGTCCACGACACTAATTTGGTAGTTGGACTTTAAGCCCGCCTGAAAAAATAGGCAATACTAAAAAAAAAAAAAAAGAAATAGGTAATACTATACAATTCTATCATCCAAACAAAATTAATTAGAGATAAATAGATGGCCAAAATTCCAAGTTTAAAGAAAATTAATAAACCGGAAGTGCGCTTTTACTGGGACAGCTTTTTCAGTTTTCGACGAATTTCGTAATATTTGGTACACGAACGCGGTTTAGATTTGATTTTTTGGCAGTGCCATAGTGTTCTAGTCCTTAAGTCCATATCAGCATAAGGAGAGAAGTGTATAGTCTTATGTTATTGTGTATTTTATAATTTTGAGAACAGGAGTAAGAGAAAGTTGTGTGAGTGTTCACACAAGATTTTTTTCTTTAGTTGAAGAAATAAAATTTACTAAAAAATTAATGAGTTTTAGGAAATGACGGATAAACACAATATAACCATCACATCCTGGTGGTTTCGTCCAATTTCCTATTTCCTGTTTGTCATCAAACAAAGAGATCAACTCTCTATTTTATTAAATATTGTTTTTACTTTCTATTTTACTGTTTTAAGTGCAAACATTATGATCATGTCAGTTTTTGGAATTGATTTTAACCGGAAAACATGTTTTGAGGTTCCTGAATCCGAAGTGCGGCAATATGTTTTTTGTTTTGTTTTTTTGTTCCACTTTTCTTGAAAATGATTCAATGATTATAATAATGTAGTCTCTACACCAATCACTTTTATTTGGAACTTTTTTTTTTTAATTCGGTTCCGGGAACTTAATTCTCCCTCTAAAATGTTATTTCGAATAACCATAACGTTCTAGTAACTATATAATGCACAGAAGAGTTTTTTTTTATTTTATTTGAAATATATAACTGTACAATATAATGTACAACAAGTAAATATGTTGAGAAGAAATATAAATTGGTGTGGTATTAACGTAAATATTGGTCACCCAGAGGTGGCCAACATTAATTCAAGTGATCTCATGGCCATCGGCTCCTGAGCCGTCGGGCTGGATATCCGGGAAGAAAGATGTTGTAGAGAGGGTTCGGGGGAGATCTGAGATTTTCATGGAACTTGATATAACGGAATTTAGCAGGGTCTGCTACGAATGGAACTTTGAGATCAGTATGTAGAGTGAAGTTTGAAACATAGAAATGAGCGTTAGCTATTTGACGAAGAATTGACGAATGTATGGTTTTTACGCGGTTTAGATTTGATTTTTTGGCAGTGCCATAGTGTTCTAGTCCTTAAGTCCATATCAGCATAAGGAGAGAAGTGTATAGTCTTATGTTATTGTGTAAATTTATTTTTGAACGTTTATCAAGTACTTTAGCGAGTAGTCGGTATCTTGTGTTGAGGTTTTTTTCTTTTCAGAGGTCGAGAATGAGGCCTTTCAATGTAAGCCTTTTGTCCAGATATAATTCAAGATATCTCACATGATCTGCAGGCGGTA
Organism: Triatoma infestans; assembly: GCA_011037195.1. Classification (NCBI taxonomy): domain Eukaryota; kingdom Metazoa; phylum Arthropoda; class Insecta; order Hemiptera; family Reduviidae; genus Triatoma; species Triatoma infestans. The sequence continues at coordinate 25,188 of JAAEAF010010277.1, forward strand.
TAGGAGGTTGTATATGTAGACCGGAGAGAGGATTTTACGGTTGTGAGTGAAAATAATGTATTTAGATTTATTAGGGTTTACTTTAATGCTCCATTTGGTAAGCCAATTTTCTGTAATATGAAGATGGGCTTGCAAATTAAGGATTGTGAGGACGGGGTCAGAACCTGAGGATAGGATTGTTGTGTCATCGGCGAAGGTATGCATAGATGTACAAGGATGGGTTGGTCAGTCAGCCGAGTAGATGGTGTAAAGAAAAAGAGCTAGGATACTTACTTGAGGAACACCAACAAGAATAGGATAAATTGAGGACTGTTGGGTTCCATCAACTAAACTGTTGGAAATGTCTATCAACTAAATATGATTTTAAAATAAAGAAGTATGTGGACGGAAGGATGCTTTTTAACTTCCGCAATAAACCCTCATGTCAGACTCTATCAAATGCTTGAGAAACGTCTAGAAAAACACCTCGCACAATATTGTTTCGATTCGAGAGCGCTAGCGATGGAATCTACAACTCGATGTGCTTGTTGGATAGTGGAGTGGGATTGGCGGAATCCACCTTGTAGAGAGGTAACTATTGTTTGAAGATGGGATAATAAAAATTTTTCCAAGATTTTACCGAGAATCGGAAGATGATTTATTGGTCGATAGGAAGTAGGACATTGAGTATTATTATTAGGTTTGCAGATCAATTTGATAATTTCCATAAAATAGGGAAATAGATTGTTCGAAGGACTGCGTTGTAAATTACCGTGAGAAAAATTATTGCCTTTCTGGGAAGCTAGTAAAGTATGTTGGAGGTGATAAGGT
>JAAEAF010010277.1:27000-104870 GCA_011037195.1 Triatoma infestans
TTGGACTCAGGGGACCTCAAAACGGATATTTCCGGTGAACTCGATATCGAAAATTTGACTCGATTACAATACTTCCTTTTACTAGGAGTAAGAGAAAGTAACATATTTCTTTGAGATTTTATCCGCCACAATATAAGTTACTTATTTTCTTTAAGCTGACCGTTTCCAGAGTTTAGTAAATGATGTTCTCAGTGAGATTGAGTGAATGAATCATACACTTACGAGTATGATTGAAGGAAAATCCGAAAACCTATCGGATACAGTGTAAAGAAGCTATGACTTGATAAAATCTTAAAATATCATAAAATAGCATTACAACCCAACCACATATTAAAAAATCTTTTTCGTTCACGCATGCGCACAGATTAATCGCTCATTTTTTTTATTTTTTTTTTTGTTCGTACTCAGTAGGTCTTACAAAACATGTCTGATGAAAATACAATTTCCTAAACTTTAACAAGATCGTAATACTTTTGCTCGCAATGATTCTACAACAGAACATACCACCAACTATCATAGTTTCTTTTTAACTCTAAAATGTTATTTTGTGACCAACTACATTTGTTGTCATTTTTTTAAAAAACTGTTTTTTTTTTATGTTTCAATACTTTTCCATTGTTATTATAACAGAAATGGTAATCATAATATAAATGAATTAATCGATAGATACCAGTTTGTCATCATAGAAAGGAGTCAATGGATAATATAATAGATACAATGCATAAACTGAGGGAGCGTTTGACTGGTAAACCCTCTTGGGAGAATCAGTGAACCAGAACATATGGGACAACAGATGCACTGTTCAGTACAAATAACCATTCAATAAGGACCTTATGATACGCATATATATATATATATATATATTGAAATAACATTTCACCAATACTGCATTTTAATCAGGCTAAAAATATCATACTGTTTTGTACTTCCCAGTGATGGAGGCGATTTCCAATAGTTCCTGGAAATGATATTTCTAATCTGCCTTTCTAATCTGAAAGGATGTTTTTACTTTCTCATACTCCCCTAGTTAGAAGAAGTACTGCGATCATGCCAGATTTAGGAAATTGAGTTTTCACCGGAAATAGACATTTTGAGGTCCATTGAGTCCAAAAAAAAGTAGTTTTTAGAAAATGTGTGTCTGTGGATATATGTGAAAAGAATATTTCAAAAACCAAAAGTTGCAGAAAGCTTAAACTTGGTATATTCCGTTTAGGTACTACCACCGCATCAGACACGATGATTTCCGGCAAAATCCATCGACCGCGAAAGTGTCAATTCACTGAACGGTTTTTTTTTTTTTTTTTTTTTTTTTTTTTTAGTTCTCCACGATTTTTTTTAAATTCGTATATCAACTAATCATAAAAAAAGGAGCTACAATTTTTATTTGAAACATTTCTCCAGAAAAATTTACGTAAGGCTACTTTTGGGGCAAGCGTGTGATTATGGTTTCTTCTAAAGTGCTATTTCAGTTTATTACACAATTCTATTTATCTAAATAATATTAAAATTAAATATAGGTAGAAATCCCGATTTTGTAGAAAATTGGATGACCGGAAGTACGACTTTATTGAAAGTAGTTTTTAGTTTTCTGCTATTTTCACTAAAACGGCTTCAACGATTATTGTTAGTATGAGGAAAAAAAATGTCCGCAAGGGGGGGTATCTATCGCATGCAGTTAGTTGCTTGGGAAGTAGCGACCCCACTGGTTACCATAGCTCAGTACTCCATGCATTTCATCAGAACAGTACACAATACACTTCAACTAAATATACTCTACACTTTACAGACAAGAACAATCTAAGTTTCCGTCCCTAGTTATTTGGCGTAAGCCAAGGGAGAAGGAGGAGATTAGCTCAGTGGTAGCGCGCTGGACTAGCAACTCGGAGCACTCGGGTTCGAACCCAGCCTGCTCCCTTAGATTTTCTATTCCTAGGAGCCTCTACAACTCAATGTCCGGTGGAGGGCAATGTTGTCTGCAGCCAGAGAACACTGCTTGGAGGCCGGCAGTGCACTGAGAAGGCTCCTGGGGGCTCAATAGATCTTTCAGGTCGCAGTGCGATCATTCCCTACAACAATCTATCTATCTATGAGGAAAAAACTATAATTCGAAAAGGGATAGATTTCTCTCTCTAGATTTCTTCTCACGAAGAAATAGTTTTGGATCAATAATTGTAGTTTATAGTTCCAACTTCCTAACACAAAAAAAAGGAAAAATTACAGTTATATTTATGATATATATCTCTCTACCTTCCAATGATAAAATTTGGAAAGATAAGTTCTTTTTATATAACAATACTACAACATATTTTTAAACATCTTTGAAATCCTTAAAGTGAAGTGGTTCTTGAAATTAACTGCTGCTAATGACAATGGTTGACGATATAGATATGGAATGTTTTTTTATCACAGTTTCTTTATGCGCAACCAACATGGCCTTGAATACTGTGATCGTAAATAAAATCATTTATCGATGACTCGGTGATAAATTTAAACATACCAAGCAATACAAATAAAAGTTCTTTTCATTGAATACATTTTGATATTTATTTTCGGACCTACTTCAAGTATGTTCCAATGCGGCAAAAAGAAGGATAAACTGAAGCTGGTCAATTTTTTAGACTTTTATTGAGGTTCACCAATTTTTCTAAAAATAATTTCTATGAAAAATCGGCTGAAAAAACAGTTACAATTTGGAATTTATGTAACAACCAAGTAGTTATTAGTAGATGTCAAACCATGTAGAACAACCTGTGGCTTAAAAAAAATTAACGAAAGTGACCAGAAAGGAACAAAAATGAATCTTGAAAAAGGAATCCAAAAAAAAAAGAAGTCTTGGGCGTTTTCGAACCTTTAACTTAAGTTAAAGCTTACTGAAAGCTGAAAAGTCTATTATGAAAAGGTTATTTTCGGACAGACAAGTTTATAATTTAATAGGGAATTTAATACAACAGATATATATATATATAGAAAAGGCCATGTACAAAGACGTTAAATTGGAGAGATGATATTAAAAATAAATAATAGAGAAAATCAAATGTATTCATTTTTCGTCAGAGATATTTTCCATGATAGTCTGCTTCTTTTTGTGGTCATCGACCGGTTTCGGGCGTTCGCCCATCATCAGGACGCATTTTGTCAAACAGTATGATGAAATAGACTTGCACAGAGATGTAGGTGTGGACAGGAGAAGAAGCTAAGTGAGTACGTGTTGTTTGGATTGCCCTCTGTGTTCTGATTTGCTTCAGCGCTTACAGAGGGCGTGGAGCTTGGGTTCCACGTTGCTTTGGAGAATAATAGTCTACTCCTGCTGCTCGAAAATAGTGCCGCCTTCAGAGGTTTTAGGCGATTTGCGGAAGAGGCATTGAAAAGGAGAATGGAATGGGTCAATAGGGGCTGATTGAGTAAGTAGTTTTCATGTTGGAATGAAAATAATTTGTTGTACGAATGCGAGTTTCAAGCTAGCGGTTAGTTATGACCCTTAGTTTTAGGCTAGGTTATATGTAGGGTTTTCTCATACCCCCCAAGAATATTGAGTACTGAGGGGCGTAAGAGTGTGCATGGTTGAATGTACGAGCTTAGTGTGCAAGGGTGTAAATAAATTGTAACTGTTCTGGGATAAATGGAAGATAGGTTATGATAGGGATAGGTTCTTTGTTCCTCCAGGAATATCGAGTACTGGGGGGGGGGACCTGTAGGTTAGGATTAGCTTAGTTAAATTAATTTCCATTGTTTCGGGGCATCACGCTCAGCGTTAGGGACACCATTTAGCATAAGGGCTTCTATAAGGGCTGGTATGCGCGAGAGCCCAGGGACCGCCCATCCTGTGCACTTTTTCAAAAAAAAAACAAAAAAACAGAGCTATATATATATATAAATCTTACGAGGAAATATTACATAATAATATAAAGAATGGGAACAGTAAACAATGAATGATTGTTTGGCAATTTATAATGTAAACTTGCAACATTAGATTTTTTTTTAAATAACCCCTTTATATTAACCGCCATTGTATAATATTAAACATTGTACAATTGAAGGTTATTAAACTAAACAAAAATGAAATGACATTGAGACGGACACGTTTATTTAATTAGAAACGTGACCAATTCCAGTCTTTCCTTATAAATATTAATTTTATATAAAAACTGGTAATCATTAGATAAATGGACATCATTAGTTTGCTGGTGACTAATGACATACGAAGACATGAAGTGCACAATTATCGTAAGTTATTTTATATTAAAAATTTGTTTAAATCTATTATTTTTTTTTAATTTTTACGTTTATAAATACAATCATTGTATACGTTAATTACTTTATTACGCAATTCTTATTAAATTCTTGCTGTAGTCCCAAATCCCCTTTCCCCCCCCCCGTTTAAAATAAGTTTATTTGCATGATATACTTTTAAAATTTCCTATCGCCCTCTATTAAAGAAATACCTTAAAAAATGCCACCACGACATCTCTCTCAACATATTCTTAATTTAATTTAAACATAAGTTTAATATCATTTAAAAATAAGCATGATAAATAAAAAAAAACGAATACATTTGATTTTCTCTATTTATTTATTTATTTTAATATCATCTCCACAAATGTCCGTTTGCTGCCCCACCTTCTTACATATTAATTTACCTACATATTTTCTTATATTAACCTTGCTTGGATTTCAGTATTTATTTATTTTTTCTTACAAGCTTTTAACTTTCCTGAAACTTCACATTGCCTTTCTTCAAGCTTTTATCTATTCTTATTTGTATAGTATACTCCTGAAATTTCTTAACCCCCCCCCCCCCAGTAATAAAAATGACGATAAAACTCTGAGCATACTGAAAACCATTATTAAAATTTAGTTATAAAGTATCCTTCGAAACATGCTATTTATTATTCACTATTTTCTAATGTCTAATCATAATTTATGATTCCATTTTGTCATTAAATACACACACACACATAGTAACATAACCTTATAATTTCCCGCACTTCAACAAACCAACAAGTATCGAGTGCAGTGGAAATATTGCATTGAAGTGAACTCTTTATACGAACTTGGTGAATTTGCTTTGACAATGGATGAAAATTCAAAACCCGGTCAGGAACAAAAGGAATATGCATGCTACGATGAATACAATACTAGAAATTAGAGATCAATTATTTGCTTTAAAAAAATCGATTAAAGTGTTCAATGCCATTGAGTTGGTTAAATCTATACATTCAAAATCAGTTTTGATTAAAAATCACATATTCGAATCTTTCATTATATAGGATTTAAAAATTTGATGGGGGAGACATTTGCAAAGGGCAATAAATTTTCTTAATAGAAACATTTTTTTTATTGAATATTTAATTTTATATCCTTAATTTCGCGCTTGTGGAAGAACCAAACAATTGGTTGAAATGACATTATTGATATGAACCCCTTCCCCCCCTCTAAAATCAATTTTTCCATTAAATTATTACAAATAAACGTACACACTCACGCACACGTAAACGTATAACACTCACACACTTCCATCTATTCCATAACAAATTATTTGCTAAAAACAGTTTCCCGTACTCAGAAGACCTCAAAATATCTAGATCTGTTAAAAACCTAATTTTGAGAATTCAACAAGAACCCCTGCTAACAGTAATTATTATTAATTATATGATCAACAAGTGTAGTGCGTGACAGAACTATTACGTTGAAGTCAACTCTCTTACATGATAGCTTTATTCTGACGATGGATGAAAATCCGAAACAAGTCAGGAACATCATAATATACATGCTGCAATGGATAAAATCCTAGGTGTTATCCAGCATTGCGAAAATGTCAACACAATTCAATATTATTATTATTATTATCCGCAGTCAGGAGGGACCCTAAGTCGGACCATATAACTACCCTCCCAGGAAAAACATTAACAAAAACCGGGTCTACAACAAACATCCAAAACCGCATTTTACCCACCTTAAGATTCACCGCAATCCGAACAAATCGGACCCGTAACCTTAAAGAGAAATAGCCCCAGAGACATCATGTTCCTACGACAATATCATGAACCAAATTTCCTCACAACCAAGGCAATCTGTCATAAGATGGATGGGGGTTTCTTCCTCTGTCTCCATCAAACTCTATTCTACTGGAATAAGTCCATTAAGAAGAGGAGTTTTCTTAAACCATAATGCCCAATAGTGGATGAGATGAATATAAGATGACCGTGAAAGACACAATAATATCTCACTAATAGACCTGTCCGAACCGCCAATGATCATCTTAGACTGCCGACTCTCCACTGAGCTCATCCATGACTGGAAGCTTGATAGACATGTTTAATTACTAATTCAAGGAAGGAGCTATTACAAATATTGGTTCTGGAAGTATCACGTAATTTGTGCGGCCTACTATTGCAGACTTGCCAGTTCCTAAATTCCTCCTATAGAAATCTTTGCTCTACATTTCTAAGCGCTTATTAAAATTGAATAAGCTGCTTTCGTGGAAAGCAAATTATTCTGCTTAGTTTCTATCAGAGTCGTCAAAATCAATTCGTGGACAAGGAAATTTGCATGAAATGCCTGAAGGAGACGGGCGTACAATTAAAAAAAAAATACTCGAACCTTCTAGATAACCTGACTTATCAGCAACTCTATTCTCATAAAGGAGAAAGGAAAATTGCTGAGTTAAAAAACTTGATGTTAAAATTTTTTTTTCTGATTTAAAAAATGAAAAAAATCATACATAAGAATTTTAAACAACTACTTCAAGATGGAACAGTAAATATTTTACAGAATTTTTTAAAGTCTCGCATCTTTCTGAGCATATTATATATAATAATGTATTTTCTAATTTCTATATTACATTTTTTCACCCCAGAATATTAATTTGCCACTAAAATATTTAATGAATTATTAAAGTTATATTTATTTATTTCTATCATTTCAGGTATTATTAGTGGCTGTAGTAGCTTTGAAATCAATCTGCCTTGTAGTTAACTGTATGTTCCCGGGCGTGCAGGCAATAAATGAACTAGGAAGTCCATTTGGAAGCAATCTTAATCCTTCCCCATTTGGAAGTGCACCAGTAACTCCAGCGCGGACATTCTATGATGTTATCAGACCATATATGTCATATCCTACTACACCAGTCAATAATGTACCCCAACCTTCTTTATATTAACTTCATAAATTTGTTAATAAGATATTAATATTATTTATTTATTGTACAAAAATACAATTTAGTTGAATATAAGGAAGTTGTGATTATATTTATTTATTTATTTATATATTTATATTTACTGTTAGTTTCGTAACATATATTATCAGCAGAAAATGTACAAACGAATTAGAATATTTAAGTGCAAGTAAAAATGTATATGTTTTAATGAAACAATAAAACCAAAAGCAAAAAAAAATCTGGTGTGAAACACTTGCCCGACTGTTTCTTTCCTCTAGCTGCCATTGAGAAAATCCCTAAGAGAAAGTTTGTCCTCTTCTTCGTGGATACTCAGGCGGCAAAGTAACCCATACAAAGAGCATCCAGATATTTTAAAAGAAAAAAGCTAATGGAGAAGGCTAAAGAGCAGGGAAAAGTGGTTCTTATTCAATGGTTACTCGGTCACTGTGGGGGTTGCACGGGAACGATCGAGCGAATTACCTGATTCGAGAAGTTTCCCTAAAGAATCAGCCAGACATGAGAGTGAGGTACCAGTCGGCGAAAAGAATAGTGCATAGCCAAGCTAAAAATTTTAACTGAGGAAAAGCACTCTAAGCAATCCGAAAGCAAGCGATGGGAAAGGCTTAAGTATAGTTAACACAAGTATGGAGCATACCGCCATCTCCAGGTATGCTCTAGGCTGGAAAATGAACGAAATTCCATAGAAGAACTCGACGCGTATAGAAGAACATCCACGCTGTACTGGTTTGCACGAGATTATATGGCTGCAAGGCTAGAGACGGACATAGTATAAAAAAAGAAACTTTTTTCTTCCTGCAATTTATTAGGTTTACAATTTATACAGCTATAACTGAAACATTTCCTTCAAACTTAAAATGTTTACTGAATTTAACTGGCTTCAATCTTACAAGTATAGTTGGCAGAGCGGAACTAAAAAATTCTCGGCATTCGCAGAATGCCCACTAAAGTCTGTGATTCGAAAAAGTATTTCAAACAGAAGCTCTTTTTAGTGCATCAAGTTCAAAAAAATCTCGGTGATATCTTTAGCGAGAAAAATCGCAGAAAACTGGGGGAAAATAAACTGTTTTAGAAAAGTCATACTTCCGGTTAGCCAATTTCCTTCAAACTCGGAATTTTCACCATTTATTTAATTATTATTAACATTATGTAGATCGATTTACCGCTCGATTAGTACTCTTCAAGGTTGGGAATCTTATTTAAAATTTAACTGTAATATAACGAAATTAAGACTTGTATCCCAACTTAGAATGGTATTTATTTCAAAGGTAAAAAATATCAATTTCATTACGATGAGAAATGTAAATTTTGTTTAAACAATAAAAAAGATGACATACTACATTTCATATTAGAATGTCCGGCGTATTTAATATATAGAAATAAATATTTTAAAAATATTATAAATAAGGTTTCAAATAAAACTGATCAGCTGATACAACTGTTAACAATATAAACAATATATAAATTAAATTGTTTGTTTGTATATAGCGTACATAGTTTAAATATAAGAAATTTATGATTGGTGTTTATTTACTGAAGAGAGAATATTTATTATTATTATTTATTTTTGCTTGTTGTTCAGTTGTATTTTGCTTTGATTTATAATAACAGTTTGCTTTTCATTTGTACGAAGATTTTATAATTACCTTAGTTTCATTTATTTATAGCTGAATTATGATAATGTAATTTGCATAATCTTATTTTATTGTATTTTTTTTTTGTTTGTCTTTGTTAATGTCCAAACTTATGGCTATAGGATGTATATCTTATGAGTCAAATAAACATATTCAAATTCTATATAGATAATAGAGATGATATAATATACGGAAATGACACTTTAGAGGAAAGCCTAACATTACCCCTCCCCCAAAAACCCCTCAAAAATGAATCTTCTCGGAAAAATATTGCAATTAAAAGTTTGTATGTGTAGTGTAGTGTAGCTCTTTGTATGTGTAGTTTTTTGTTTGTAGGGCGCAATCTAGATCAGAACATATCATGAACGTCGTCTTGAATTCATTGCAAAGATGGATGTTCAATTGTTAGAAGATCCAGATTTTCTAATGAATTATGGAAGATTCTTCTCGACCGTTCTTATATGAAGGAAAAGGATTGTGAGATTCGGTCTTTTTTAAAAAAATAAGAAAACTTAAATTCTTGCCAACGTTTCGGCAAATGTATTGTCTTTTTTAAGGCATAAAAAAAATATGAATTTTTTTGAAAATATGAATATTTCTAATGAATATTCTCTGGACGGACGAAACAGCTGGAATTTCAGGGTATGGACCAAAGAAAATCTCCGACATCAGGCTTGTACTAGGGATAAAAAAATGTATGGTATGGTCTTCTTGGGAATCAACTTAATTGGTCCATAATTTTATGAAAGAATCATGAATGATGATTTTTATCTTCAGATCCTCACCAATATACTTCCTCTACATCTAGAAAGTTTAAAATTGATATTCTGTTTAGGTATCACCATGGTAAATCCGACAGTAAATTATCTTGTCAAAATTCCTCAACCGGAAGTATCACTTTACTGTATGTTTTTTTGTTCATTTTTTTTTGCGATTTTCTCAAAAATGGCTCCAACGATTTTCTTCAAACTTGGAATATTAATTACACATACAAGGTTCTATAATTTTTATTTGACCGGAAGTGCGTTTTTACTAGCCGTTTTTTTTTTTTCAGTTTTCAGCGTCTTTTTCTCCATAAAAACACCGACGGATTTCTTTAAATTTGATGTATTAAGTATGAGAATATGGAGGACTTATAAGTTTTGTTTTGAAAACTTTTTGCCGAGAAAGTTAATTTAAAGAAGTTAAGATAGGAGAAGGGGTAGTTATGTTTTCCTCAAACAAGTCATTTTTTTATTAAATTCAGATTCTCCCAAAATTTGAAGACAAGTAAACACATTTCCATAAAAATTATAAGTTAATTCTGTAAAAACTAGGAGTAAGAAAAAGTTGAGTGAGTGTTTCACATCAGATTTTTCGTTTTTTTGGAATGTTATATACATCTAATTATGTTAAAAAAAACCATATGTTTCTTATTTTGTGGTCTCAAAATATTATATACGTATTTCGATGAAAACACAATTTCGAGAGTTTAACACAAACACCTTTACTTCCTGTTATTTAATATATAAAAGTTTAGCGTTTAGAATATTGCGTAACATTGAATAATATTATATTAACACATAAATGTAAACATGTGTTATGATTTTAACAAATTAATGACTAAGAAAGAGTTAATGTACTATTGCAATAAATGTCAACAAATAGGATTTACAAACACCACCCTCTATAATACGTTTTTTATAGTTTGATTAGTATTAAGTTTCCGCAACATATACTCTGATGTAAAAAACCCACTGGTAAACTTGGTCCTTCACCACCACCCCATGGGTCTAATAATCTAATGGCATTATTACACCCTTTTTTTCTGCCTTTAGTATGTGCACGTTTAAAACAAACTATACAATGGAGAAAGAAGAACACAGAAGGGTCATTCAATCTTCATTCAAGGTCAATCCCCTCTCCCCCTCATTTATATTTAAACTGCCCCTCTCTCTCACTGGTTGCTCATTGCTTATATCAAATATGCTAATAAAATAACATTCCCTTCGAAATGTTAAGTAGTTTGATCAGTACTAATTATTTTAACGGTTTATCCAGTCATAAAATCGTTAATTTTTTTTTTTAACCACATCAAAACGAGAGTATATGCTCCAATCAATATACTATCATCACCTTATCGTATAATCGCAAAAATGTTGAGTTTTTCTCACTCCAAACGTCTTCGATTTGTTGAGTTGCAAGATTAGTAATGTCCATTTACAACAGTGCTGCTTAGCGCGCTACCAGAAACTCTAAAAAAAAGAAAACAGATCTCAGCTACCTTTAGAGCTCTCTCAGTAATGCTGATATCTCGAAAAGATGTTGAGGCAAGAATTCCAGAGCTGGTGATATGTCGTATTTGATTAGTCGGGCAGAGATTTGGCGTGCTGTTTGTTATTCAATCCACTGTTCTCGCCTGCACATCCACCATGCGAGATCAACCCCAAATTATGGGATATTTAATCGTGACGATGTTGGACAGGACCATTTAATGGTCTTCAAAGACCGAAGATATTGATATACCTTCTTCCTTAGTGACGCAAGTGAATCTATTTATTGTGAAATGTTGATGAACTTTTAGCTATTTCAATGAAGGCATATTATTAATTTGTGTTCTTTATAAACCAGGAATTATCTTTTGGCTTGGCGATCATTGATGAAAACATCCGGCTGACTGACCGCATTTTGAGGCTTTCTGGACAAACTACCCTAGGGAATGTGTTGTCATTGGTTAATTTAGAATTTCTTAGAGTTCAGTATCTCTTAGTTGAGGACTGCTTTGTCTAATTCTTATATTTGTTTTATCAGCCCACTCAGTTTTTTTTTTGTTTCGTTTTGCCATATTTCCATAATTTCTACGCCAGACTTGCATTGATAGGATGCTGGCTGCTTTAATGGTTTCTTACCGCCCAGTCGGGTGAAACTTGCTGACTAATGCTGCTATAATATTCAGATATTTTGTTTTATCTTGCCTAATTGTACCTACTGTGAAATTAGCTACGGCTTGTATAAACGGTAACGAAGATAACTTGATGCTGGTTTGGGATTAGTGCCCGCACCAGCGGTTACGTAGCCTCGGATAAAAAGACAAATTGCCGCCCCTTAAGAATATATAAATATTTTTTTAATCAAGTCTGTACATGTTCAAACACAAGCTGATGCAGCACTCTGCTCGCGTGCTATTGCTATTCTGTTCAGATAAGTATATGCATGTTCAAACAAGTTCAAGCATCGTCCTTTGCAAATTCTGCGTTAATTTTGTAGTAATAGTGTACATATTTTTAGCTTGTTGACATAAACAATATTAATACGCTACGCATTGTAAATTTTTAGAGAACGAAAAAAATAGATATGTGAAATTTTCTATTAATTGAGTATTTAACATATTAATATTTTTCTCACACTTACAGCAAAATGGCGCCCCTAAATTTTGGCGCCCCGGACAAATGTCCCTTACCGGGTGCTGTTGGGGTTTGGTTGCTTTGATGCCGGAGTATACTTGCTCGTTGTTTCCCAATCATCAATATTGTGTTTGCTATAAAAATATTTGTAACAAACTTCTATATCCCTGTTTCTCGAAGTTTGTAAGTAGGGATTACGACTATTGTGAAGATTAATGAGAAAATGCTGGTTTAAAATAATTTCGAGAGAGCTACCATACGAGCTACATTCGTATATATGTAATAGAAATCATATGATATTCCAAATATTATAAATTTTAATTCATTGACTCTGCTGGAAAATAAGATAATGTGCTACAAAACAAAGAAGGATATATGGTAAAAATGAGAGAGGAATGTGGGAATCCTTTAGTGAGGTTTTATCTTTTAAGTGAAAACCGTACTAAGGATATTCTCGTAAACTAATTAAACGTTTAGAAGAGCCATAGTTCAGGCCATTAGCCTTCCCTAGAAAGAGGATGGTGCAGTATCCACCTTTACTAGATAGTTACATAGCGCTTGTACTCAGTCTTGATAAAGGGTACGCTGGTATGAGGATAGAAACAGGACGTATTTGGGCCGGGTAAAAGGGGATGTAGGTTGAAGTAGGGATGTTTGTCTAGAATACAAGGGAATGGCAAGGGAAGGGTGGTTGGGTTAAAAACCCGTTCCTTCCCTTTTGTCCATTAATGAAATTAATTGGGTGTAATTTATATAAGTGAACAGTAGGCGGCCATATTGTAGCCTGCCTGAGAATGGTAGACCCCTCAGAGAGATGGAAGGCAAAGAAGAAGGGGGGAGGTAGCTACAAGCCGCCGAAATTAATTAAAGACTTGTAATTTGTAGGGCAACAGCGGAGTCCAGCTTCTATTCTAAAAGGTTGGCTATAGTATGAAATATGTAAATTAGAGATACCCAAATACCCGCAAAGGTTAATTAATTGCTAGGCGCATAGGTTAACCCATGAAACCTTATGTATTAGAAAAGAGGGTGGTAAGAAATTCTGCAAGGCTTCGTAGTGAAATATCTAGTCTGAGATATACGTCTTGTGAAATTACTGTAATACCATTTATGCAGGGTGTCGCAAACAGAAAAGCCTGTGTTTGAAGACAAAAGTAATTACGATGAATTACAATTTTTTTTTACGATGCATCAACGGTTTCGTTTTTTTTTTATTAAATCAGAAAAAAAAAATACAATTTTTAAACAAACTTACCCCTCATTAAAAATATTAGAGATGTTGCTCGAACTGGAGTCCACCTTTAGAGGCGTAAACCTGCTCTTATTTGCCAAATATCCCGTACGGCCAAAGAAACAGATTCGGCTGCATCTATTATTCTCTGACTTAGTTCAACTACAGATGTAATTTCGGTTCTCATAAACCTATGTTTAGAAATGGTATAAGTTTGAAGGGAAATAAAAAAAAAAATCTGGTGTGAAACACTCACACAACTCTCCAGTTCTCAAAATTATAATTGACAAATTTTATAGTTTGTGTACCAAATAATTCAAATCCGACGAAAACTGAAAAAACCGTTCAGTAAAAGCGCACTTCCGGTTAACTAATTTCCTTGAAAATCTGAATTTTGGCCATTCATTTATTTCTAATTAATTTTTTTTGGATGATAGAATTGTATAATCAACTATGATAGCACTTCAGAAAAAAACATAACCCCACCCCTCCACTAAAAGTGCCATTAAATGAATTTGCCTAGAAAAATGTTATAAATAAAAGTTGTAGCTCTTTGTAGGTGCAGTCGATATACCAAGTTTAAAGAAAATCGTCGGAGTCTTTTTTGAGAAAATTGCGAAAAAGTGGAAAAAAAATCATTTAGTAAAGTGGTAAAGTAAACGCACTTCCGATCATCCAATTTTTATCAAACTCGGAATTTCAACAACATATTTAATTCTAATTAACATTATTTAGATGATAGAATTGTTTTATAAACTGAAATAGCACTTTAGATGAAAGCCTATAACTGCCCTTAAATGAATTTTCCCAGAGAAATGTTACAAATAAAAGTTGTAGCTCTTTGTATGTGTAATTGATATACCAAGTTTAAGGGAAATCGTTGGAGCCATTTTTGAGAAAATCGCAAAAAAGTAAAAAAAAAAAATCAACAAATAAAGTGATACTTCCGGTTGAGGAATTTTGACAGATGACCTTACTGCCAGATGCCATGGTCATACCTAAACGGAATATCAAGTTTCAACTTTCTATGGTTTTTTTGTTTTTGAGCTATGCTGTTCACATACACACACAGACCATTTGCTAAAAACCACTTTTTTGGACTCGGGGGACCTCAAAACCGATATTTCCGGTGAAAACTTAATATCGAAAAATTGACACGATTACAATACTTCCTCTTATTAGGAGTTAGTGAAAATAAAAAAGAAGAAACTTATGTAGAATCATTTTTTACTTTGTTTTTTGATGTGTAGGACGCAATCCTGATCAATATCATGAATGTCGTCTTGAATTTTTTCAATTATTCCAGACTCAGAAGATCTCAGAAGATGCAGACTTTCTAATCAATATTCTCTGGAAGCATCATAAACCGCTGGAATTGCAGGATATTGGCCGAAGAAAATTCCCGAGTCACATACGTATGTATTCGACATCACTTATTATGGATAAATGTATGGTGTGGTCTTGTTAGGGTGTGATCAACTTCTTCATCTAAATTTAGAGGATATACCACTTAAGTGGAGACGCAGGATGTGATACACAGTAATATGGCTTACCCCGTTCATAATACTAGGCATGTAAAGAGATACCTTAACAGCAAGTTTGAAGGGCATGTTATAACCGACTCGTGGGACGATTCGGTGGCCTCCTCGTTCACCAAAATTGACACCTTTGGACTACTTCCTATAATAAATACGTGGATACGTGAAAAACCTTGTGAAATAATGATTAATCATGTTTCTTTCTTTTTTTTTATTTACCCTCAAACTTATACTATTTTTAAATATAGGTTTTTTTGAGAATTAAACCGAAATTACATCTCAAACTGAGGCTATGACAGAGAATAATTGATGAATGCAACACAATTGAAACAGCTGAATCTGTTTCTTTGGTTGTACGGGATGTTTGGCAAATAAGAGTGTAATGCTTTGGTGTGTAGGTAGCTTGTGGCGTGAGCGTCTTAGCGAAAAGGGCTTGTAAGTACGTTGGAGATAGAAGTATTAATTAGATAATGTGATGGATGCAAGAAACTTGAAATAATATTAAATTATAAGAAAAATCAGAAATGTGACATTGAAATGTGGTATTGAAGAAACAAAGAGAACAGATATTTTAAAGACAGACTTGTGCTAGAAATCAAGGTGGAACATATACCAGTATTACGTTATAAGAAATTATTATAAGCTATTGTGATATTCAAAGTAACTTAATTTCTCTTAGAGAATATATTTAATTCAAACTACCAGTGTGTTCTTAATTATTCTTACATTCTATCTCAAGCAAACATACAAGCCCTTTTCGCTAAGAAGCTCACGCCACAAGCTACAAAAATGTAATGCTTTGGTGCGATGTGTGTAGGTAGCTTGTGGCGTGAGCTTCTTAGCGAAAAGGGCTTGTATGTTTGCTTGAGATAGAATGTAAGAATAATTAAGAACACACTGGTAGTTTGAATTAAATATATTCTCTAAGAGAAATTAAGTTACTTTGAATATCACAATAGCTTATAATGATTTCTTATAACCTAATACAGGTATATGTTTCTACCTTGATTTCTAGCACAAGTCTCGTGGCTCGTTGTTATCTGGTCATATACACTGCTGTAAAAACTGTCCCCCTTGTAGGGCTAGAGTCTCCCATTCTAGTCCTGGCCTAAGTAACGAGTAACTAAATTGTCAATTTTATATTTCTCTCTGCTCTTCGGATTCTATTACAGTGTTTGAAACTGTCAGCATTTTTTATGGAGAAAATTACACAAAAAAAAAAACTGAAAAACTTATTCAGTAAATTCGGTCATCTTCGGTCATCCGATTTTCTTCAAACTCGGGATTTCGAAAGCATAATCAATTTTATTTAATATTATTTACATAAAAGATTGTGTAATAAATTGAAATAACACTTTAGAAGGAACTATAACTCCACCCCTTCCCAAAAAGTGTCCTTATTTTTCCCGGAGAAATGTTTCAAATAAAAATTGTAGTTCTATGTATGTGTAGTTGATATATCAAGTTCAAAGAAAATCGTTTCGTAGCCGTTTTTGAGAAAAATCACAAAAAAAACTGAAAGAAAAAAAAAACATTCAGTAAAATGGCACTTTCGGTTGATGGATTTAGCCCGAAATCTTCATGTCTGATACGATCGTAGTACCTAAACGGAATACCAAGTTTGAGCTTCCTGCAACTTTTCGTTTTTGCGATATTCGTTAAAAATCACTCACACACACACACACTCACAGACCATTTCCTAAAAACCACTTTTTTGGACTCAGGGGACCTCAAAACGTGTATTTCCGGTGAATATACAATTTCGAAAGTTTGGCACGATCGCAATACTTCCTCTAACAGTAAGTTAGAGACAGTAAAAACAGGAGAGGAAATTGAAGGAACAAAGAGAAGAGATTCTTTTAAGAACAGACTTGTTCTAAACAGAATCTCTTCTCTTTGTTTCTTCAATACCTGTCCCCTGTGAGGAGAAGGGGTAGTACAACGCCATAATTGTTCTTGAACCGTACCAGTAACTGGACTTGTATACCTGGCTAGCCCTTTTGCAAGGGAATGTCACATTTCTGATTTTTCTTATAATTTAATATTATTTCAAGTTTCTTGCATCCATCACAAGAGGCAGGTCTATACCTCTCAAATGGTGGACGCCAGCTCGAGCTTCATCTCTAGCATTTGGGGTAAAAAAAAAAACCAAAAAAAACCAATCGTAAATCATTTATTATTGGTTCCACGTGTTCCACATGCGAGAGATTAATAATTGCAGTTCTATTAAGTAATCATGTTTTTCAATCATTACTCGTAAAATACTGCTTTTCAGAAAAAAAAAACTAAGTAAATTTCACATTAAAAAAAATAATTGAAGAATCAATTTCTGATATGAAAATTTATAACTTCCCATTTGAAAAAAAGTTGATGCCTGTATCTCGCGTCTGGCAGCAAAAAAAAATGAAATTTTCCCCCCTGATTTTGTATAAGACGACACGTATTTTTTAGTTTTTAATTTTTTCTAGCTATCTTTAGTTTCCGAGAAAAGTCGACATCCTTATATATATATACCTAGGGATACTCTCTATATATAAATGTATCAGTTTTATTTGAAACATTATGAAAAAAAAAAAATTACGAGTTTTTTTGGTGAAATTGTGTTGTTACATTTCAATTTATGGTGTTTATTAATGTTATTGGCAGTATCTGCTGGACTACTTTTTCTTCCAACATGTAACCCAACCTTTCTATATTTATGTTAGTGCTCTGGAAAAAAAAAAAAATTCAATTTAATGAAAATTTGTTAACTGTTTAACGTTGTTAAATGCAGTAAGATTATTTGGCATCGTGTGAGTGTGCCATATCAGAATTTTTACTTTTTTTATTTATTTGCACTTTAAAACTACCTAAATAAATAATTCCTTGGCGCAACGGCACATGTAAGAACAAACGTCTGCCAATTTTTATTGTGTGAGAGGGGACATATTTTATCAGCACAATTTCCCTATGCGAGATTTTTGTTTTCGCAAGATTCCATGTTCCGTAACTAATTAAGCTCATAACACTTTCCGCATGGTAACTTATAATTATTAGCATAATCAGAAAATCTTGTAAACGAAAATCCAAAAACAAAAAATTATGAATTTAATAATCTAATAAAAATGGTTTAGTTTGTATATTTTGTTTACTATTATGTGTAAAAAATACATACATAAGCCTCCATTCCCCACCAAAAATTATAAATGAGAGGCGGTACTTATAACTGTTGATAAAAATAAGGGTTTATTATTTATTTTATAGCCGCCATTTATTAACTTTTTATCTTTTTTTTTTTTTTTTTAATATCAATATTACGCAATTACTTTCAGCCATATTACTACTCTACTATAACTTTGTTCACCCCCTCTCTATTCAAAGCAGACATTTTCATTTGATTTTTTAATTTTTTTTTTTTTAATTTCTTGTTTTTAGAATCTTGAATTGCAAAAAAAGTTTGTACTACTACATGGTGTATAGGTAGCAGAGATGACGTACATTTCAAATTTATGCCTTATATCAAAATATAGGAGACATATTAAGCAGCAATGCTTATAAAACATATGTCAACTACTATTATCTACAAAAAAATCTTATTTTTTTTAAAAAAAAGACATTCTTATTAATTCCAGAAACAAAATACAAATACACTACATTTGACCGTCTCTCCTACTATAGTGAGGATAGATGATGCACCACCATGCGTAGGAGACCTCTCCTCTTGGAAGATAACAAGGCTGATCCACATGAAACTTCGTAAACACTATGTCTAAGAGCCCAACTCTAACGACATGAAATGTTTCATTTCAAGTGCAATTAATATAGTATATAAAAATTTACTAAGCGTTATGAAAATTCAGGTATTCACCAGATATAGCTGACGCGTATAAATGTTCGTAGAACAGAAGAACACACAAAATGACTGAAGAATTTTGCAATACGTTCGCTTCTGATCTCTCTACTCCCTGGACTAACTTCCATGACATCACTTGGTGGCAAACAAGAGAAGTAAAGCCTACCCCCGTCATCTCTCCTAGCTTTGCCCTACGACTGACTGATACAATAACGGTTAAAATAATTGAAAAATTTTTCTTTATTAATTCTCTGACTCTAATAATTAACTCTTTATGTTTTTCCACCACAATCAAGGTGCGCCCTTAAAAATAACCTCATTAAAATATTGCATTTAATACCCAAATATTTTGCTACCTATCTAAACACCTCAAGATTTGTATAATATCCGTTCTTTTTATTCTTTTTATTGTATAAATACTTTAAATTATTCTTATGTCAGTGAACCCCATTTAAGGCAAAAAAAAAGAAATAAAGATGCAGTGACTAAAGGAAATCAGCACCAGTATAACATAAGAAGCATAGAAAATATTGACTTACCTGTGTGACAAGGTTAAAGAAAACAGAATGGCTTACAAAATGTCATTTCAATAAGAATTTTTAATAAAATCCCAGTGAATATAAAGACGAATTGGAAATAAGAAAATTTGAGATGATTTTGAAAAAGTTTTTAATTTCCAACTGAGTGCGAAAGAATTCATTGATACAAACTGGAGCCATTAACGACTTTGAACTAAAGTGAATAGTTTTGGATGTTTGTTTGTTTGGTGGTTAGAGTTCAGTGTTAATTTCAGTTTACATAATACTACAGTCTTTTAAATATTTTATACATTCTTATGAAGTATTGTTATTGACGTGCCTTTTGTATTTGATATGTTCAGATTGAAATAAATAAATAAATAAATAAAAATAAAATAAAAAACTTTGTTAACTCCCCCTATATTCAGTAGGTAGTAAATGATAATAGCTCATTTAAATTTCTCGAACTAAGCCTTCACGTCTACTCCAGCTTGTTAAAACGGACATTATTGGTTTAAAAGGACTGCTTCAAATGTTCCCCAACAAACTTTAAACAAAAAAAGAATAAGTAATTTACTAATGCCCTTTTAATAATTTGAGGTGCCTTGTTTCCAAGAGAGAGGGAAAATATCTTTGCTCGAACGTTGGTTTTATTTAGGTTTTTAACAACAGGAAACACGCTCATCAGTTTAAAGTTTTTTGAAATGTTATCTGCCAGTTTTCAAATACTTAGAACATGTACAGCAGCAATCTGACATTCAATTTAAAAACCGAACTTTATAGATCATATTTTCCCGAAAAATTAATGTCCCACACCTCACAATCTTCCCTTATTCATGTTTTCGCTTTTTTTTTTGTTTTTGGCCACTTCAAAATTTGTGGGCATGTATTTTCGTGGATGAAATAAACTTTGAGTAAAATAGGAACCAAAATATCACTTTAGCACTCATTGAGATTTGTGAATACTTCGATCCAACCATAATTGTTATACTAGTTTCTCAAATACAATGTCAGCTATCCCATTAGTTTTTTTTTGCTGCCCTGTTTTTATAGTGAACTCTTTCATATATTTATGAAGTTTATTAATTAGATAAGTAGATTTTCACAATATCTCTTTATCTTAAACGGCTTTCGTACTTACTATGAATTGAATAAATTCTAGCATCGTATATCTGGAAAATTATATTTTTACTCATCAGCTATCCGTTAGTGTTTGTATTTTAAGTGTCGCCCAAAACAGTTCTTCATCTTCTTCCAATATGGCAAAAGGTTGGATAACACAAAAGGTTGGACACGTCCTGGTTTAAATCAAAATTCTCAACGACAAATACACACACAAACAGTTTAATGCAACTTCTTATTTCAAATTACATAACCTCAGCTGTTTTTTTTTTCTATTTGGGATAAGGTCCTTGTGTAGGCTTCATGTTTAATGTTGGAAACACTGGGATAAATGGACTATTAGCATTAATATGTCCTCCTGTCTGACTTAATCTATAGGAACACAATTATTTCTTCGTATTTTGTACGTTCAGATCATAATTTTCTTTAACATAAACCATCGTTGGCAACTAAATTCTTTCCAATTAATTGCTTAAATACATAATCAATACAATTTTGAAGATATTTATGGAGTGTGTTGAGTGAAACTTTGGCGAGTTGACTATTAAGAATGTTATAAAGTATAAATGAATAGATACCACACTGCATAATTGTAGAAAATTCTCTGCAAATATAAAAAAAAAAAACTTTCTTAAATATAGCCTCTTTTTTTTATAAACAAAAGTATTAAAATTCATTTCAATTAAACTTCATATAAAAAAATTCAGGAATAAACGTAAATTATTAACAAGACACCGTTACAAGAGAGGTCGAAGAATTCGGCCACTATTGTCTTTTAACCCCCCTTCTAGAAATCAAATATAAAGGACAGTTGTTTTAATTAGCAAGAAGCAGCATTATTTCATGAGTCGTCTTAAAGCATTTCACCCAGTATCATACGTTGCATTCAGAACGTGGCTCTCTCATTTTAAATTCAATGTGCCAATAAGTGTTTAAGTTAACCAATTTAGATTATTTCATTATTCACAATTAATTTGTAATTGTTATTCACATTATTCAATAATTCAAATATAGTCAAATTATTTATTGTAAACAGTGGTGATTTCTTTATTATATCTTAATACTTCTCTGTACTTTAAAACATACACACACACATAAACCCTTTCAAAATCGTTCCACCCACACTACGAACAACATATCTACCAATCACATTATAGCATAAGAGAATATTGAGATATAATTAGGAATTATATAAAGTTTAATAGGTTTATTGCATATTGCATACGTTTATCGCATACTTATGTTTATTTATTACTTTTGTCCAGAGTAATGTGGGATTGATCTACAAAAGGGAGTCAACGACCAAAAATTAATGTTGTCGACACCATGTTTTGTAAAATATCAATAAATGCAAAGTAATAAAAACAAAAGAAATGAATCACCTTATTATTAATTAACGCTCTATCTACCTATCCATCTCTTTATATATACAAATGTATATATATATATATGTGTATCAAACTATCTGATATAATTTACCAATATACAATTTGATACATTATAATAAGGTAATAATAATTATAGTTAATTGATAGCATCACACATATAATGGAGAACTAATCCAATTTAGATAGGATGCACTTTAGGATAATTACCATGTACTCAAGTTAATATTAGTTATAGTAGTAATACATGGTTATAAATGTATTAGTTATATAACTCCGAATTGGACGGTTGTTATTATTATTATTATATTACATAATAGTTAACTATGTTATATATAGGCATATATGTATACAGCACTTTTTACTTATTTCAATTCTATCAAAAAAAAAAAACAATAGGTTTAATGTAAAAAAACAAATAGGTTGCTTTCTAAAAATAAACCAATTACAATTTGTTGAATGCAATGATACTCTTCACACACATGTAACCTACTTTGCCATTCACATTAATCGTACGTATGTCAATGTTTTTGCCAGCAATATGCCTTATTCACAATCAAAGGCTTAGTTTATGTCCCTCATTCACTTCCAGTCATAGCTTAATTTTTTTTTTTGGTATACTAATTATTTGTCAATACCTTTGGGATTTAATAAAAATCTGAATTTCGATTAAAGTAAAAAGGACAAAAAAAAAATGAAACCTCGCTAACATTTCGATAATTTAATTAACTTTTTTATCAAGAGTAAAAAACATTTCGTAGTGTATTTTTTTTGTTACAAATTACTGTATTCATACAGCATACATTTCAAAAATTCTTTTTCTACCTTGATAAAGATAATAAAATTATAGAAACGTTGTCATAAATTAATTTTTCCTTAACTTTCATGAATATGCTACTAAATTCCTGAATATAATTCTTTGAAAGTACCTTCTCCAGAGCCAGTATAACGTTGGGATTTTATTTAAGATTTATACAATAACAAAAAATTAAAAAAAGTGAGACTTAATATTCATAATATTTATCCAGCACCGTTCTAAAGATGAAAATCTGGTCAAATATGAAGTAACGAAGAGTTGAAGATGAAGTTCGACGAGACTATTCACTATTATACTTTAAATGCTTACTTAAAGTATAATCTGTAAGGGGAATATTTATTTAAAATTTATTCTACTAAGTATAATTTCATATAACATCTTTAAGGATTGCTTTCATACGCTAAATTAGGTTCAGTTAGGGAAGGGATTAGCTCAGTGTTAGCGCGCTGTACTAGCAACGCGGAGATCACGGGTTCGAATCCAGCAGTGTTGCCCTTAGATTTTCTCTTCCTAGGAGCCTCTTCAGCTCACTGTCCGGTGATGGACAGTGTTGTCTGTAATGAAAGAACACTGTCCGTAGGCCGGCAGTGCATGAGAAGGCTCCGTGGGGGCACAATAGATCTTTCAAATCGCAGTATAATAATCCCCTATTACTGGTAATAAACACTGGAACAAAAAGGTAATTTAACTTAATATTATATAGTTTTAAAATACGGTTCAGTTAAAACATGTAGACTTCTAAGTTTAATTAGGACATGCTATTTTTTTTTTGTAACTTCAAATAAATTTGCTCTGATTATCGTAAAGGTTCTTTTGGGAAGAAATCCTGTCAAGAAGTGGCTGATTCGATTCAGGAATGGAGATTTTAACATGGAAAGTGGTCCTTGGGCTAGCAGCCTTTCAGCTTCAAGAGAAAAATTCAAGGCCGTAATCCATACTGATTCAGAACAATAGAGACTGAAGATAAGAAACAATTTCTAGCAAAGAAATTCATCGGGGTTGCCTATCTGAAGGACCTTTAACAATAGCAAAAGCTAGCACATATAACAATATGCAAATAATATCAATAGCTACCTCACACTGAAATGCTCTGTATTTGGGTGGGGGCCCGGTAGGGGCCCTCTTTGAGCTTCTTTTTATTTCCACTTACTCCAAGCAAGAGAAAGGATTCTAATCGGGTCAAATTTTTCGATATCGAGTTATCACCGGAAATGTAAGTATTGAGGTCCCCCTGAGTCAAAAAAAAACGGTTTTTCACAAAGTGGTCCTGTATGTGCATGTCTGTGAACAACGAAAAATCGTAGAAAGTTCAAACATGATATTCCGTTTAGATATCATCATGAGATCTGACAGTAAGTTATCCTCACGAAAAATGGCCCCAACGATTTTCTTTCAACTTGGTATATCAACTACACATACAAAGGTCTAAAATTTATATTTGTAACATTTCTTCGAGAAAATTCACTTGAGGGTATTTTTGATGAAGCGATGGGTATATGTTTTCCTCTAAAGTGGTATTTTCAGTTTATTATAACAATTCTATCAACTAAATAATTTTAATGAGAATTATATAAATTGTCAAAATTTTCAGTTTGAAAAAATCAAATGACAGGAAGTGCGTTTTTACTGGACAGGTTTCTCAGTTTTGGCCTTTTCTTTTTGGAATTAAACACTAATAAGAATTATAAGTATGAAGAAAATTTACCATTTTCATAGTAAAAGAAATCGTGTAAGATTTTCATATCAGATTTTTTATGTTTTTGCGAGAAACTAGATTTCGATTGAATTAGCTGTTGCTTAGATTTCCATCTATATAGCATGTGTTCAATACTTTGTGGACTGCGCCACCTACATAAAATTTAGGACACTACAATGAAAAGCCAACATACTCTAGTTCTAAGAAAAGTTTTTTAACTGAAAATTATGAATGAATTTAACTGAAAAATAAAAGTGGAATGCATAATTATAAAAACTTAATTATAAGATTTTAAGATTATAAGATATTTTTTTATATGCGTGCGTGTATGGCATATGTGAATGTTGTGTGAATGCATATTGTGTGAAATATTGAGTGGAATGCATAATATATAAATAACTTAATTATAAAAAACCATATTTAGGTATACATGCGTGCGTGGATGCCGTATGTGAATGTTGTGTAAAAAGTGAAATAATGACCTGGAATGCATAATTATAAAAATCGCTTAATTTTAAATTATGTTAGTTTAAATCGTCATTTAATTTAATTTTTATTTTTTATTTTTATATATTTTATGTTTTATTTTGACTAGTTAATCTTTAAAGTAAATCTCCCTCCAACATGAGTTTAAAAATTAGACCCCCACGTGTTGTTTCCATTGTAAGGAATATTTGCCCTTTAACAACCCAAACACGTGTTTTCCCACCCAGCTGGCCATATTCCTTGACCTAGTTTGAGAGTTTGGTTT
Source organism: Triatoma infestans (assembly GCA_011037195.1). Lineage (NCBI taxonomy): Eukaryota > Metazoa > Arthropoda > Insecta > Hemiptera > Reduviidae > Triatoma > Triatoma infestans. The sequence continues at coordinate 52,082 of JAAEAF010010277.1, forward strand.
TAAATACAGTTAAAAACACCAGTCGGTGTGTAAAACTGGGTTTGCTCTGTGCAAGTCTGTGTTGTCACACTGTCTGAAAAGCGCATCCTGAAGATGGGCGAACGCCCGAAATCGGCCGATGATCACAAAATGAAACAGGCTACCATGGAAAATGTCTCTGATAATTATGAATTCCTTTGAGAAATTTTTGTGGGCCAAATATAAAATGGCGGACTTATACCGGATCTTGCATTTCTGCTTAATTCTTTTTGACTTCTTTTTCTACAATGCAAGGAATATTCTGCGTTTTTTCCTTATAGCTCACAACAATTTTATAAAATACCTACGATAGAAAAATTAGTAAAAAAAAAATTCTAAACTAGATTTTTTATTGAAATAATTAGCCAATCACATTGTAGAAATAAAGGTGTCACATGTAGGCGTGGTCAACATGATAATTCTAAATTTCTGATTGGTCTAACATATGCCCTCATTTCACACCTTCTTTCCTACACTGTGATTGATTGGCTAATTATTTATAGCTAATTATTTCTATGATAAAATCTAGTTTAGAATTTTTTTTTTTACTAATTTTACCATTGTAGATATTTTATAAATTATCAAATTGTGCCATAAAAAATGTTTATAAAAAAAAATTGCAAAAAATCGAAGTTATTTTCAATATAATAATTTACTGCTTTATAAAATTAATGTGACCTATAAAGAAAAAAATACAGAATTTCCATTTCATTGTTGAAAAAGAAAGCAAAAGATTATTAAGCAGAAATGTTAGTCCGCCATTTTGTATTTGGCTGTTTATATTACTGGGACAAAATATAATTGATGTTTAACACCCACAAAATTTTCTCGTAGGAGTTTGTAATATTCAGTTGAAAAACTTTTGTTAGATCTGGAATTATTAGCTATTAATTATATTATCCTTAATTTTATGTAGGTGGTGCAGATCCATTGAGAGAGCACTAAAAAGGTGGAAATTCTACGAGTGAGCTAATTCAATCAAAACTCAGTTTCTCGCAACAACATAAAAAAAAGGAATCGAATTAATTATTAATGCAATTAAACAAATAAATTACAATAAGAAGGAGCGTTAAGTAGATGGGTCATTCAGTAAGCAACGAGACAAATAGCTGTAGCTCAGAAGTGGTTTCTTTAATCAATATAATAGTTTCAGTGCGTCAAGTTGGCAAACTTGTACTTAGTTTCTCATCAGCTATTCGAAAGTATTTGGTAAGCATTACCTCAAATGTATTCAGTTAACAATGGCAACTCCGCTCGAGCATTGCTTCCGGGAAGAACAACGCCCAGTGATTAGATTGCAGAGGGTATCAAAGTAGTGAAATCCACGAAAGAATGTGGAAATTGTACGGGAATAGCGTTTCAACCGTTCGAACGTGTAAAAATGGGTAGGACAGTTTAAAAGTGGCCGTGTATTTGTCTGTGACGAGCAACAATATGGACGACCGGTTGCAGTTGCAACTTCATCACTCAAATTTCGCATTAACGCGCTAATTCAGGACCAAAGGAGTATTACTGTTGAACTGATAGCTGAAGAAGTGCACGCGAGTGTTGGAACTGTCAATAATGTTATTCAGAATAAGCAGCAGTACCAGAAAACTTATGCGAAATGGGTTCCAATACTATGTTCCCACATACGGCACAGTTAACTCAAGAAACGCTCCAAAAAGTGGGGAGGGAGATCCTGCCACATCCCCCTCTCGAGCCCCGACCTCGCCTCATCGGACTTCCATTTGTTTAGACCCCTTAAAGAGGCCTCTAAGTGGGGTACATTTTCAATCCAATGAAGAAGTTAAAAATCTGGTGCAAAAGTGGTTTCAAGATCAACCCAAAGAATTTTATGCCAGAGGACAAGTGTATAAATGTTGCTGGGGACTATGTTGAAAAGTAGCCATAGTTTGTATTGATCGTTTATCGAATCGTTTTTGAGTTACAGCGATTTGACTCGTTATTTATTGAAAGACCCTCGTATATATTTGAATTTTGAAAACTAAAGACTATAAAATTGGTGAAATGGAAAGTTGTGTGTATTTCAAAACAGATTTTTTTTGGGAAATGGTCCGCGTGTGTGTGTGTGTGTGTGTTGCTAAAAAAAATCGCAGAAAGTTCAAACATGATATTCCGTTTAGGTATCACTATGAGATCTGACAGTAAGTTATCCTTAACCGGAAGTACCACTTGACTGAATAATTTTTTTCACTTTTTTTTTTTGTTTTTCTTGAAATTAGCGTCAACGATTTTCTTTAAACTTGTTATATCAACTACATAATATACAAATATCTATAACTTATATTTGTAACATACATCATTAGATAGTCAGCTGTTGAATTTCCCAGGGTTACTACCTATTTTGGGACCCCAAAAAAATAATTTAGATAAAATTCGATAATATTGTTAAACAGATGGAAGGTCTGTTGTTTTAATATTTTTATTAAAAAAAACAGTGGATAGTAAATTTTTTATAACCTATCAGGTGTTCCATTAAAACATCATTACTTTATGGTATAGGGTAGGTTAACAAAAATTGATAATATTAAAACAAAAACATTAAAAAAAAAAGACGATCTTATCTTTAACATTGTTTAACATTGATTAAGAATTAAATAGAGATAAAATTTGAAGTAATGAGGGAAAAAATCATAATGAGAGAATTGCATACGTGCAATTTAACTTAAATAGATAGGCCATCATCATGTTATGATTGATTTGAAATTTTAATAAAAATTGTATTGTATAAATCGATAGATATATTAACATGGTCGTACGATAATAAATTGATTTTTATTAACAAATTGATTTACAACCGAGATAATAAAAATTTTTAAATAAGATTATTGCAGGTATTTATTTAATTGCTATTTTAAAAATGCTGATTAAATTTACTTCTAAATACAATACAAATAACATTTAGATTTATTATGCGTTAAGAAGTTGATCATAAATAAATATAATATAAGATAAAAAGATAATTTTTTTATTTAATTATCTCTAAATCAAGAAAAAAATTGAATATTAAGTAAAAATGGTGTAGTGATGCATCGGATTGGATTAGTGGACGGAAAGAAATTTACTGTTGGCAACACTGGAGTGGTGGTAGTTACATATATCAATCTCCATGACTAGCCTTTACTTTAACACTTTCAATAATGGCACCCCTGAGGTACCCAGTCCAACTAATTAACACTTACATCCCCACAAAATTCATTGTCATCTGTGATATTTTAGGAAAAAGTTTATTATTATTATTATTTGTCTATGGGGAGGGACCAAACCCTAAGCTATCCAAAGCCTCACTGGGCCCATATAGCTACCCCAAGAAAAACAACAACAAACCGGGTCTATAACAAAAATCCAGACCCGGATCTAATCCATCTAAGATTCACCGCAGTCCGAATAAATCGGACAATAACCTTAAGCGGAAATAGCCTAAGCTCTTCCACAGACATCCTATTCCGATCAAAGGTCCTGAACCTCATTTCCTCACAACCCAAGCAATCAGTCATAAGATGGATGGGTGTTTCCTCCTCTGTCTCACAGGCTCTACATAATGGATCCGGCATGAGCCCCATTATGTAGATATGTCTCCTTAAACCACAATGTCCAGTAAGAGGTCCAACCACATGCCTGAGAGCGCTCCGTGTGAAAAACACAGCAACGTCTCACTAATGGCCTTATCCGGACTCCCGATGAGCATTTTGGACTGCCGAAAACCAACTGAGCTCATCCTTCCAGAAATTCCCATGTGACCTGGCACCCATACTAGAAGCACATCCTTCAGAGAAGAAAGCTCTTCCAGTCTTTTAGAACATTAGGAAAAAGTTATGATTTTATCTCTTTTTTTTTTACAGGCACGCCATTATGTGTGGATCATTGGCGCCCGAAGCAATCTCAGTGCAGGCGTACAGGCAGTTATTGGTCAAAGTTGCCCATCACCGCACAGTGAACTCTGAGGCTCTTAGGGTTAGAAAATATCTAAACCCACTACAGGACCTCGAACCCAAGAGATCTCCACGCTATACGTCTACTGAACTAATTATGCCTCTTAAAAATTATTTAATAATTAACATTTAATTTTTTTTTATAATCATTTAAAAGTTATAAAATTTTAAGATTTAATTTTCAGAAGGTTCGTTTTCTTTGAATTTGTAAAGTACATCTAAGACATCAGAATTACCTGGTCATCAATTACTTAAATTATAAGGCTTAGCATTTAGTTTTTCAATTCAACCTCATTTTAGATAAAAGAAATAAAGAAATTTTCCTTTCTTCTAATTTCCCAGTTGTAAAGGATGATATATAAGGATTACCCGGCTACAGTGGAGAAAGATTGAAGTCTGTGGCAGAAAAGACCTTACTTATCATTTCTATTCAAGTTGTTTTTTGATTTTATTATTTAATTTAATATGATTGAATTTCCAATGATTGAACATTTCAAGAGCCCTACCTCCAACTTTCAAATATTTAAAGCTTTTGCATTTATATATATATATAAAATTCGTGATATCTTGATAAAGAGTGCGATACCATAGTCTCGCACAGGGCAAAAATCAATTCTTACAATCAGTGTAAAGAATGAAACTGATTTTACCCAATGCATTAGATATCACACTTTTATCAAGTCATCCTGAAGATAGCGGATCGCCCAAAACTAGTCGAAGACCCTAAAATGAAGCAGGCTATCATGGATCTGATGGTTTGTTCTAAGTTCAAATAAATATTGGAATTTAGAATGCCACAAAGGGTGCAATGTACCTGTGCAACTGTAAATGAATATGGGTGGTAGTGAACATCGATAAGCAAAGCCCAAAAAGAGTTGCCACACATTAACAAAAGCTTGGCAACTTAGTTGTGAAACTTGTAGGCGGAATTAAATGACGCTACATCTACGGCAATGGAGAATGAGAGGAACTTAATACCCGTTTAAGTGTCACAATTAAGTTGCTGAACTATACCTTTGGATGCCCTACATGTATTTTGTGAATATGGAAGAGAGTATTAATGTCATTCGTGTTGTTAGTCAAGGATATCCGTAGGGATGCAGAAATCCAAGAATGGAGAAGTCCATATCTTCTATTAGAAAGATTAGACTTGCAAAACAAAAGTGAGTCTCCTCATCTTCCGCGACCCCAAAAGTCCAATCGTTACTCATATCTTAAAAGCTTCGCCTATCCCCAGATCGTAAGAAGAATTTATCCTTCATTGTTCTTCATCTTTTCTGACCAATAATTTGTGATAATTATTATTTCCTATAAATTAATCATTATAGTATAATTAATTATGGTAATTATCATTTGATGTGGTCTATGTGTCTTGAAGCTTTGTGAAAATTTAAGACAAGAAACTTCTATTTGTTCTTAGATTTCGAAAGTTATATGATAAAACAGTTTTTAGAAGTATCAAGTTAGTGTTATAGCCAGTTTTGAATAATTAATGCTTTAATTTTGCTAACTACGTAAATAATCACCATAAACTAGTTACTTTGTCAAGTTGAAGAGGGTTGAAAAAATGATGAATAGTTTATCAGAAAGAAGTTTACTAAGATGTTGGTCAAAAATATTGAATTTTCTTGAAAACGGTAAATTATTAACAAGAGATAATTTTGAGATAATTTTGCGCCCCAGGTATAATCAGTCCTTTGAAACTAGTATTTTTTATGAAGCTAAATGATTTCGACGGTATAAAGCATGTTAATTTTTATCCAGGGTATCTCAATGTGACTACGTTCTATTATATAATACAAACAGGAGCAAGTGAAAAATTAAGATAAATTACCTAAGCAATCCAAAACAAACCAAATATTTAAATTTAAATTATCCAATCAAAGTCCAAATATTATGGCAATAAAATGTACTCCAACAAAGTTAAATGTTGATAAATTTTAACCTTATCTTATCAATGACATTTGAGTTTATTATTTTCAAGCATTAGATAAATTAAAAATCTGCAAAACAATCATAGGAATTTCTCTTACTGTAATTTGACGAACTTGGAATGTTGGAATATTAGTAGATGGTTTTTTTAATATTAGAGAACATTATAGAGAACCAAAACTACAGTTTATGCGGGAACCACTCGCCCAAAACCCCTCCAGAATTAATTTCCTCGGATATATCTGTTTCAGAGTTTGAAAGTATATACTAGTAATGTGCTGCAAGCAAGCCAAACACACCCAAAAATTACTTTATCTAGAATACGTATTACCGAAAATTAAAAAAAAGAAAAAATGTTCAGCAAATTTGATAATTCCGGTCAACCGATTTATTTCAAATACGGAATTTTGGTAACATATTTAATTTTAGAAGGGCAATATAGGTAATTCAAAACCTCCTCTATAATGGGTATGAGAAGAAGAGAATTGGGTTTATGAGATAATAAACTGGAAATAATGCTGAACACTGTATAATGAGAAGATAACACAAACTGCCAGGACTTTATACGGAGTATAGAAATTGGTATTGAGAGATTTAAAATAAGCGAAGAAAAAGATTGTAGTTGGTTGCTAACGAATTGTAACTGCTGTATAAACTGTTTTAAAGACCCCTCTCTATAGGGCTAGCTCAGCTACATATGTACCGAGTCTCCCACTCTAGTTTAGCCTACGTAGCGAGTGTTTCTGCTTTAGATCCGTCTCTTCGGATCCAATTACATCTTCTTATAAGAAAAACTGTGTACAATAATTAAATTAAAGAGAGATTGTCCCATATGAATGCCTGCTCCCCAAAAACGATCTCCCTGACTACAAAATTCCATCTCCATAAAGAAGTAAAAAAAAAAGAATATAACTCCCTCTTTGAATTGAAAGCGTTTGCGATGAAAACCATGAATACATGGTACCTTTCTTCAGAATGGAAGAGCTTGTACCACAGGCGGCTCTGCATGTTCTCAGCCAGTTGGACGCAGCGAAGTAGGATTCGAACGTTTCTGTTTGTATTAATTTATATTTGTGCAGAAAGTTCATTAGAAACTGTTTTCGAGAAAGTCCCAACAAACATAGAACTAGGGTTTTCTCGGCTTAAATTCGGTTAAAATTGCACGACCGGGTTAACCGATTTTCTTCAAATTTGGCATTGTAGTAATGTAAGTAGTGTAGCCCGCAAGAGGTATCTGTTGCATGCAGTTACTTGGGGAATAGCGACCCAGCGGGTTACCACAGCTCAGCACTTCATACACTTCGTCAGAACAGTACACAATAAACTACATTCACTCTACCCTTTACAGGGTTAATACAAATACAGTACAAAAACTAGGGTCTCCATCTCTAGGTTAATTGGCCAAGAGAGAGTAGCGGCTGGATTAGCAAAGCGGAGGAATCGAATCCAGCATGCTGCCCTTAAATTTTTCTCTTCCTAGGAGCCTCTGCAGCTCACTGTCCGGTGATAGGCAGTGTTGTCTATAGCTACAGAACACTGCTTGGAGGCCGGCAGTGCACTGAGAAGGTTCCGTGGGAGCAAAATAGATCTTTCAAGTCGCAGTATAATAATCCCCTATAACGAAAAAAAAGTAATTTAACTTAATATTTTATAGTTCTTAGAACCATACATTTTACTAAAGTAACACATTAGAAGAAAAAAGTTCAACATAAATTAACTTATTGACTTATCTTCATTAACTTCAGGTTTTTTAGCTGCTTCAGGTTTACAAAGATACTTTCAACTCAGCTAATCCCAAGACAACAGGCTGAATTACGTTTAATATCGAACTATATGTAAGTTTAATGCCGAACTGTGGTTATGTTTACGCCGAACTATGTATGTTTAATGCCGAACTAATGTCGGAAAATATCAGATAAAAGCCTATCTCAATTTGTGGTCAACGACCATTTTCGGGCGTTCGTCCATCTTCATGATCAACACCATGTTTTTTGATCATGAACAACAGATGTTGACCACAAAATGAAGCAAATTTTATCGGTAAAATTCTCTGAAGCTGAACCATGTTTTGTCTTGCTGGGTTTTACTTCATCAATTGTTTATCTTTAAACACCGTATACTCCTAGTAATGCTATGAAAATATTTTGTTTAGATTTTGTGACGTATTAACAAAACCATTTAACAATAACTACAATTCTAACACAAAAACTTATTTGACAAGTTATGTCAAGAAGATGTTACATGTTTTCTAAATACACCCAACTAAGTTCGGACAACACCTTGTCAGTTGTATAAAAAGCATATCAGTGTCAACACAGCGGCTTGCTGCTTTCCAGCCCTCATATACATATATCTCCTGTTAGCTGATAAAAACACAGTTAATCCAGCATTTTATTTATTATATACCTATGATAGAAGTGCCGACAGATAATCTGTAAAGAAATGTTACAATCTTTGTACTTTTCCTTTTATGTTTCCCACCCGGTTAGACCAAAAAAATATACTTAAAACAGATATGTTTAAAAACTGATCAGTTCTATTCAGTTTTCAGACATTTTTATGCATATCATTACAAATCTGAAATAAATTTGAGAAATTTTGTAGGTGCAAAAGGATGGTTTTTTCGGATTTCCTAGTTGTAATATTACTAAAATGACGACCTAATAATATGCAAATAAGTAAATTTTAGTAAGCAACACTCACATGCACAAAATTTTCTTCCGACTTTTAATGTTACAAATATATTTTTTTATATTTTCTTAATAATTATTATTTAGTGGAACTGAACCGCAGAATAGGGAATGGCACTTTAAAGTTAAGGCTATTGAAATAGCCCCGCCGACTTCTTTAAAAACAATTTCATAGAGAAAGGAAAAAGTTAAAATACAAATGATCCGCAAACATAGTGGTTGGAGGTGTGAATTTGAAGACCAACTTCAGAAATGACAGATCGCCAAGCAAAACAGTGGTTGTTAAGCAAATATTTGCTTTAAAATAGAAAATAAAATAAAAAAAATCAGTTTTGGAAAAGAATTATTTACAAGTGATGAACAGACAAAGCTGGGGTACCCCAAGGACATGTTTCCCAACTAAACGTTTAGGAAATAAGTATCTTTTGTGTTTAGTGGAACTTTGAAAGTGGTTGGCATTATTAACTCATTCTAGACAGCGAAACTGTTCCAAACTATTGACCCTAAACTTTGTACTGCACAGCTGAATAGAAATAATCAAAGTCTTAAATGTAAGGTACTCCTTTTTTTTAATTAAACGAAACAAAGCTATACTATTGATAACGTCCCCCATCCCCACATCGTTCGCGTTGACTCAGGTAAAAAATTGGCAAACTTCCAGGGAGTAAGTGGTTCGCATCAACCTGCCAAAAGTGTTGCACTATCATATTACACTTTCTTCCGGTCTATGGCTCATTTTCTCAAAAGATGGTACTTTGAAAAATTATGAAGCAGTGCGATTAGGATACGTTTAGCCTCTAAACAAAGGAGTGCTACCATCACCAGATTGAAATGCTTCCTGGGGGTGAAAGTGGTAGAAAATCAAGGTTTTGGACAATCAGAATTGAGTAAGTGTTTTTTTTTTTTTAAATTATTTGATGAATTGTTTAAATTTCTGCCCGCTCCTTTCCACTATAATCAAATAATATTTTCTCAGATATTCGCAGTTCTAAATTTACTCTACGAATTCATCAAAAACTACAAATGCGGCTAGGTTATAATGTTAAAGCTGGAAAAGACCTATGAAGATACCTAATATAATAAACACCTTTTGAATAAAAATCGTCATACTCTGAACACTCTCCCTCCCTTAAAATATATTATAGTATAATGACATGAGCGCTGGCTGTATGGCGAAACGCTAATGCAAAAAAAAAAAAGAAAAAAAAAGTGTTTTTTAACCCGTATTCTTACGGGATTTTAATACATTAGCTATTCGAACAATGATGAAGAAGAGAGCTCGAGTTAGCTGCAGGCCTCTCTTCAAAGAATTAGATATAATGACGCTACCCTCAGTATTCATTTTGAAACAAGCACTGTATAAGAAAAAAAAAAACCTTCAATTGAAACTAGAGGTGATAAGCATAATCACGATCTACGTAATAAAGATAATATATGCATACCTTACAAACGACTAGTGATGTCTAATCAACTTTGCAGTGTTATGTCGGCGAGAGTATTTAATAAAATTCCCTTAGGTGTAAGACGGTTAAGTGAGAATCACTTCAAACGAACCATCACCCGTTTCTTGATGAGGAATTGCTTTTATGACATAAACAAATTTATAAATGCAGAGTGGAGTGATGAACATTTCAAACAAGACTGAAAGTTTTAATATATAATATAAGGTTACTTTTAATACACAGTGCGAAGTCCGTTATCCTAGTATTATTGGCATATAGCTGTTCTTGTTTTTCTTATGTTTGACGTGCCTTTTATATTGTATTTATGTACACAGGCAAAAAATAAATAAATAAATAAATAAATAATTTCTTACGAAGCAATGCACATTCAGTGAATACTGCGGAAGCTGGGCCTAGAAGATGATGGCACATGCACAATACATCTTCTGACTGCGATGCCGTCATCTAAAGAAGATTTAATAGCCTGGTTTGTTACCAGGTAGGGGAGGGGGAAATAACCACCCTAGAACCCTACAAGATTCTGAGATTCCATAGGGAGCTCAATTTGGAGAGGCTGCTGAAGATGAGCATTGTACCAGAGGGGTTACAATAGGTATCACCTGATGGTCGCAGTACATGAACCCTCAAAAAAAAGAAGAAGAGTTTTGAATAATCCCTTTTAAATGAAACTGCTTGCATGGACACAAACTTGAGTGAATCTTTCGTGGTATATTGCACCGCGACCAAAAGAGGTCTATTGTGCCAAGGGTGAGACTATGGTAATCCTTCCAGATTAAGATCTCTGAGGAATCTCAGGATATGGGAAGGCTCTCGGCAGGATATATCTTCCTCCATTATCTAGGCATTCAAGTCTTCTCTGGATGATAGCATCACAGCCCGTTACAAGGTTTATTGGGGAGTCCTCCATCTCCCCACAGAATCTGCAGGTGCTATCGTGTTCTTGGCCCTGCTTCTTCAGATGCCCTCTGGGTCTGCCCCGTGAGGAAACCAGTCAGCATAAAAATGCACGCCTCAGAACATTTCCGGTTTTAATTGCCCAGGCAGGTCTCAGCTTGCCTCAGTACTGGGAGAATTTCCCCGAAGAGCTTGCTCTCTTCACTTCCTCCTCATTACTAAATTCTTCCCGATAAAACTGGCCACTTATTCCACAGAAGAAATCAGGCCCCAAAAAGGGAGAACAGCGTCTTTCCAGCGCCAGGATGTCGGCCATTGGAGTATCTAAAGAAGGAATAAAATACTAAAGAAGGAAAAGAAGGAACCCATACTTTACTACCTACAAAATAATCGTCACGATAAGTTTTATTAAACAAAATAAAAGAGAAATGTATTTGAATTCTTTAAATTGTACAAAAATAAACAACTATAAAGCTAAAAATAGAAAAAAAATATAAACTATAAAATAAACAATACAAATGGAAATATCCATAAATTTATATAAATCACTTATAACCAATATTCAAACATGTTACTGTCCATGAATACTATTGGTGTATAGCATTATTCATTAGACGTGATAGAGGAGGAGGAGGAGGATATTGTCATGTTTGGTACGTCAGCGAACTTAGTAACAACTGTAATCCAGAAGTAAAGCTTTTATCGCGGGACCAGGATCGGCGCTAGCTGATCGAGAAAATCAAATCCTGTTTTGAATCAAATGTTTCGCATCTCTCTCTCTCTCTTTTACACAAACTTACACACACACATTCACTATAAATATATCTCGTATACACACGCACATACACACATACACACACACACACACACACACACACACATATCATACAGAAATACAATATAACACAATGTATATACAAACATTTATCTAGAGAATTGTTACCGCTGAAAAGCCAATTCTGTCACGTACGACAAGGGTATGAACAAAGTTAATTACTTCACCTCACACACACACACACACCAAACAGACCATACATATATTCTAATATTTCCCTTTTCATTTTGCCACTCATTTTCTGGCAAACAGTAAAACAAAAAATAGAGAATGAGAGATCCCCACTGACAGAGATAATAATATTTTCTGTAGGTTTGTTTTGTAAACTGTTATAGGATTTTATAAAACATAACCAAACAGCAGTCAGGCAGACAGACGGACAGATGGATAGGGTATATACATATACACAAAATTGTGCAATCATTTTTGTTTATTTATGCTAAAAACAACTCATTATATGATATGATCAAAAAGCATAATGTTCAATTTTTCCGTTTAATTACATAACTGGTTCAAGTTATTTGAATTTAATGAGGGGGAAAAAATCTATGCACGAACCTTTTTTATTATGCGATATATAACTCTTGCATAGTAAATGAATTGTTAGCTAATCTAGGCGTACAGTTGTTAAATTACAATTTAACCAACCCCCCCACTATTGATAGCGATAACATTAGGCTAATTAAATAGGGTGATATTGATTTCTTTTTTGTACCAAACTGGCCAGAAAATGAATTTTATATGCATCCTCTATTTGCGGTTCAAATGTCTAAGAAATGGTGTTACGACAATATAGCTCCTGATGATGAAAAACTTCAATGGTAGGATAATAGTTCTATTAGAGACCTGATTTTTCGAAATATCCAATAAGCGCAGCGGAAGCTGGGTGTAGAGGATAGGGATATATCCCTAAAGAAATAAAAAAAAACAAAAAACAATCAATTCACCAAAACAAACTATCAATTTTTAGTGACATATTTTCCAAGAAAAGCTGATGTCTGGAAGTTGATAGTCTTATCCAGACAAATACACTCTTTCCTCCAAGATATTTCAGTAATTGCACTGTCCCACCACTTGATAGAAATTATCTATTTTAATCTTTTAGCAAAAATACCTACTTTTAAGACTTTCAATTATAATTTCAAAATAATCACAAGAAAGCCTGTGAATTTTTCACGCCATAGTATTTTGTTGTATATTGATTGTTACTATTATTATTCAAGGAAGCGAAAGGCTAAACCCTACGCTATCCAAAGCCTCCCACATAGCTGCCCCAAAAGAATAACAACTACCGGGTCTGCAACAAAAGTCCGGGCCCGGGTTTCAATCACTTAAGTTGTATCACAATCCAAACAAATCGGGCCATAACCTTAAAAGGACATAGTCTACCGACATCCTGTTCCGGCCAAAGATCCAGAACTTAATTTCCTCAAAGCCCAAACAATCCGTCATGAGGTGTATGGATATTTTCTCCTCTGCCTTACAAATCCAGTGTAATGTGATAACAAGAAGGAATGATAACAGAAATATATAATTTTTAATTATAAAAATTATAACTAGTGGTGCCAGCCAGTCGCGGTCAGTTCACGGTCAAAGGACCGCCCGCCAAAGACACACCGCTTTCACAAGGGTCAACAAATCACTCAAAAGACCGATTACCTGGCTACAGTCCTTTGATAACTACCATCACCTGTCGCCACACCTGTTCACCGACGTATTCAAGACCTAGGGTCAACACACGGCAATAAATTAAACACTCAAAAGACCGAACACCTGGCTACAGTCCATTGATAACTGCCATCACCTATTGCCGACCTATTCAATACCTAGGGTCAACACACGGCAATAAACTAAACACTCTAAAGACCGAACACCTGGTTACAATCCTTTGATAACCGCCAACACCTGTTCAAGAACTAGGGTCAACACACGGCAAGAGATGTTTGAGTGTGACCCGTAATTACAAGACTTGTCAATGTGTTGTGATGGCAATATAAGGTGTCTCTCTACAGGAGTGGGGAGGATTATTCTTCAGTATTTCATCAGCGTAACATCAAGATCCTACCAGTGACATAATTCATACATCGGAGCGCGTCCCTATCTAAGTGTTTAAACATATATTATTTATCAATCATTATAGTTGGTGCATTCTAGTTACAATTTAAATAATTTTAATTTAATTGTAGTTTATCTTTTCAAACGTTTAAATTATTGTTTAAATACACATATATCTATTTTCGTAAATTCGTAATTCATATTCCGAGTAACAACTCTCTAAAATCTCTAACTAACTCCCAACTATTCATCACATCATCACACCTCTCCAAGACATCTGAACCCATTACACCAACAAAAGGTGTCCGGCATGAGCTGTCTTTGTCCAGTGAGGCCCGGACCGCGATAAAGCCCTGCCCGGACCACGTGCTCATCTATAGGGATGAGTGCTGTAAAACTACCCATGACACCAAGCTTGACATGTGCCAAAAGACACACCAACAGCAGGCTCGGGACCAATGAAAAGAAGAGAGGCGCTTAACTTGGCAATCCTGTCCACTTCCTCATTTCCAAAAATCCCCATATGCCCTGGTACCCAGACTAGACGTATGTCCTTTAAAGAAGAAAGCTCTTCCAGATCTTTTAGAACACTCCAGGGAAGTGAAGACACATAAACTCAGCGCCTTCAATGCAACCTGACAATCCGAGAGGATACAAACATCTTTCAAATTAGTGTTGCGCACCCTCACATCCAAAATATAACAAAGAATAGCATAAATCTCTGCCTGAAAACAGTGGTCTACCAAATAGGCACGGCCAAGTGGTCTTCCGTCTCAAACTAGACTGCAGCCACAGACCAAACATCCATTCTGGTATCGTCCGTGTAACATTGAAGCTAAGGGGGATAAGCGCCATATAGGCTTAGGTCCCGCGCCTTTGGGCACCCGTTTCCGATAACATTGAAGCTAATTCTCCAGGTATCACAATTTTTAATATTAAATTTTACTATTAATAATTGTTAACTGAATATATGTCTCCTTTAATGCAACATGATGTTCAGTTTAGATAATTTTATTGCTTCTTAGATTCCTGTAAATATTTTATTTTATTTCCGCAATTATTATTCGATCTATTCCATCACATAAACAATGAACAGTCGTTGAAAACATTGTTTTCGTATTCCTAGAACTCAAAACAGATATTTCAAATGAAAATATAATTTCGAAAATTGACAGAAACAAAAGAATGTAAAAAATATTAAAATTTTAAATTTTTATTATATTAAAAAAATAATAATATATATACATATTTGTTAAGGCGCGTTAACATCAATGACCATTGGCGCCCGGCGCACTTACCAGTGTACTGCCGACCTCCGGATAGTATTCTCTCGTACAGATACAGTTAGAAAGAAAAAAAAATCGTAAGGGTAGCACTGGATTCGAACCCAATACCTTAGCGTGAGAATCCCAGCATGCTCTACCATTGAGCTAATCCTTTCCCTGAAATTAATATTCAAATCTAATTAATAGATACGTCCTCATAAAATTGATATTAATTTAATAATTAGAATTGTTGTTATATAGTAATAAAATGGATATAAACTTCAAATTACACTATATAAAGTTGATTATTTATTTACATAGTTTACATTACTAAATAATAAACAAACAAATATTAATAATACAATATTAGCCATTATGCTAGGTTGTTGATTTAATAGTACACGTGCTTAACAGACTATTCGTATAATTACGTAAACAAACTAACCAATATTCTGTTTATGTTAACTATTTAGGCTCACCGGTTTATTATTAACAATAATCAACACTTCCAAAATTACAGTACCTATATATCAATATATTCCGGTTTGAGAAATAGCAATTAAAATTTCACCAAACAGACAACAATAAATACAATAAAGTGGCAGTTATTCCACTAAAATCAATGGAAAGATAGAATTGCCTTGATTTAATTAAATAATTTTTAAGGTTTGGATGTAATTGTCAAAATATGATAATAATATTAATGTAAAATATAATTTTAGTATATTGTAAGGCGTAGAGGTCCCGAGTTCGAGTCCAGCTGTGCTGCCCTTAGATTTTCTTTTTTAAGGAGTCTCTACAGCTCACTGTTCGGTGATGATGGACAGTGGTGTCTGTAACGAGAGAACACTGTCCAGAGTCCGGCAGTGCACTGAGAAAGCTCCGAACGCAAATGTCCATAGGATGTTGACGCGCCTTAAATTAAACCAAAAAATAAAAAAAAAAAACTTTCAGACAGCATAAAATAATTTTGCTTAACTTTAACCTAATGTTTTACAACCTCTCTCTGAAGGTAACCTTCTCCTATTTGAGTGGACAACATTTCCCTAGAGTTTACCTTACAATCTTAACAGTTTCTATAACCTTTTTTAAATAGTTACAATATAGTTAAGTAAATAATTTCTTTTTTCCTTAAAAGATGTAATAATGCATTACCAATAACAAAACTAGTTGAGAAAATTATCACATTCTTTCTTGGACAAGGAATTCCCAACTTTTTTTCAATTATCTAATTCGAAACTATCGAATAGAGAAATTGTTTTACAATTGAGAGGATGATTTTTAGGTTAAACCATTATAGTGGAGGGAATCGATGTTGAAAAAATTTTGTTAAAAGAGGTCGATAAATGAAGAAGGAAAGAATATGGAGCACTTTTACACTTCGAAGAAATTCTGAAGTAGCTAAAACTTGGGATAATATATTGTATATGTATATGTTTTGAACCACTAAACAAATTTAAGGATTTGAAAGTATATTTATAGATCCCCGGGTTTTTTTTTTTGAAGTAATTAGCGTGCGATTAGAGATATAAGTACAATGTGTGAATGATTATACACAGATTAAAGTGTTCTTTAATCTCTATATATAAACATTTTTTGATACTTCCAATTACTTCCTTTCCATTATTTGCTAGTTTGTCACAAAAGCATAGGTGATCATAATGAAAAAAAGCGTATATGAGAATGTAATGGGATCCGGTATCATCAAAGATTCATAGGATCCATAGAGCGGAGAAGCATATTAAATGAATCAAAAGTAAGTTACTCCCCACCCTAGGCCAGACTAGGAAGGGACAGTTCGTTTCATACAAAAATAAAGCAGGAGCAGTATAGTTCAGAAGTGTTTTGCAACAGTTTGTTTTTTTTAAATCTTTATTCATGCTACAATCAGCGCGATAGCTCTATAAGAAACAATTATTACAAAAGAACATAACTACAAAATGAGAGGGGGACGCTACCCAATGGTAACACTCGAAAACTACCAACATCACTAATGACAGTCTTCACTTGAGAAGAGATCACGAGGTCATTGTCTTTTAAGACGTCTAGGAGAGTTATTAGGATGTGTTCGGGAAGAAGGTGTTGAACTAAAGGATGTGTGCGAGTCTGTAGGTTAATATGGAATTTCCTGTAACGGGTTTGGGTGACTTCAGCAATGAACGGAATATTAAGATCAATGTGTATGGTTCGGTTGGAGACATAAAAAGGAGCGTTTACAATGTTACAGAGGATTCTGGATTGTAGGGATTGTGGTGTCTTTGGAGATTTGAGCGTTTGGTTGAACCCCATAGTTCCATACGCCCAGATGTAAAATAGATGTATAAATTAGTGTTTTGTTGTCTAGGGAGAGTTTAGATATGTTGTCCAATAGTCTTTTAAGTTGTCGAAAGCGTCTGTTTACTTCTACTCTTTTAAGTCGTCATGAGGATTCCAGGTAAGATTTCGGTCTACCGTGAAGCCCAAGATAGCGAACAACGTTGACTACAGGTAAGGGAATTAAGTTGTAATAGACAGGGGGAAGAGTAATGCGACGTAAAGTGAAGATAATGTTTTGGAACTTATTTCCATTAAATTTAATGACCCATTTTTTAAACCATTTTTCTAGAGAGGAGAGGTGGGTTTAAACTCCCACCTGGAGGTGGATTTAAATTCCAACAACAGTTAACGATGAGTTTACAACCAGTCAACAACCTTCTCTCATCACTCAGCCAGTCTCTATATGTACATATATCTCTCGCTATTTAACTTTTATTATACTTGTAAAGTCCTTGCAATTTGTGTTTTCTTTCATTACACAGTGATCAGCATATATTCTAATTTATTTCTCCAAAATACATTCTCTCCAATTCTCTCTCCTTCTCAAAGAAGAAGGTATTAGGTAGGTTATCCATTGAAAGACTATATATTAATAGTTAAATAATCTTGTTAGAATGGATCTCCAGTTGCCAGAAATGTTCCTTAGATTTTTACACTTTAACATAACCTATCATCATAGGGACACTTGGCCAGTGTAGTGGAAGAAAGCAATGAAAATAAACAGTTTTGTAAAATATATTAAATAGTAAATTTACCTTCAAAAAGAGTGTATTTTAGTGTCAGGTACTGTAAATTGGGGTCATTGCTAGTAGGGAAACAAAGGCACAAAATTTAATACAATGCGACTTGGCCAACTGCTTTGTTAGAGAGCATTCCTTCGAACAGTTAGACTTCTGCCTTCAAACAGTCGCAATTCTGCTTCCAAAGCCAGAACACTTCAGGAATCGCTCTCTTAGTATCAGTGCCAGTTTCACAATAAATTAAATAAGTTTATAATATCAAATAAGTTGTAGTTATTATTTTAACAGAATATATTTATTTATAAAACAGTGGCTATTTCTTATATTATTCTTAATACTTCTATCTTTTCCTCAAACATACTTACAAGCCCTTCATTATACAATACCGCTCGTGCTACTACAAACACACATCATCACACCAAAACATTACACCAGTATGCTATAAATGTGTGGAACAAATTGTCAAAGTATTTAAGAACATATTTGAAATTTCGTCCTGCCTATAACGAAGACAGAATATTGAAATGGTATGTAATTTTCCTGTCACATAATCATAAGATATTTCTATAATAAAAATATCTATAAAAAACAGAGACACAAGAATATCATGAAATTCATAAAAATTGTAATTATGTGTTTTATTTCTTATAGATTATTATTATTATTATTAAGCTCTTAATAGAAAAGCTCGAAAACAACTTCTAATGATTACGCGATAGTAATTAAAATTAATTTCACGCGATTAAGTTTTATTACAATTATATTTTAATATTCTGCTAATTCAATTTTTTTTTAATTTTCCTTTGTTTTATTTCTGTGTCATATTCATTGCATTTTTATATTTTTTGTTGTTGTTATAATTAGGTTATACTATTTATATGGGGTTTATAATTTCTTTAGCCTGGAGAAATCACTCCAGTTTGAATGGTAACATAATGGTAATACCTATTGAGCTTATCTGAGCTTAGGAAGAACTAGTAGGGCCATTGAGAAAGCTGTTAACCCGGAGAGCTTACCAAGGTTAACCCATGGGTTTAAATGTCTTTGCACAAAAGTACACCTGGCTAACATACACACACACACACATATACATAGTTATATATGTATATATATATGTGTGTGTGTGCGTGCCCATGCCTATAACCCGTGCTATATACCATTCCGTTACATTGAGATAGTGGTTTTTTTTACGGAACGACTAGCGGCCAATAATTTACCTATTACTTAAACTTGTCCTTTTTTTTGTTTGGAAATTTTCCTTTTTTTAATATCAAAAAGACAAAAAAAAACTATTTAGTGATACTTAATTATTACATACATACATATATAGGTTATGGTGGCCCTCATATTATACTTGGCAATATCTCCTCTATAAGCCCAACAAGTTTAGACGGTTTAGAGTTGCGTTCTAACGCCACAGATCCTTTAGAAACTTTTTTAAATTCATTTTTCCAAAAAAAGCTTCAAAGAAAAAAAAATGGCAGGATCATGTATGTGAAATTCTCGTAAAAACTGAAAAAAAAAAAACGTTACTTCGGTTCACGGATGTAGGATATTGAAATCTTTATTTTGAATCCCAGGTTGATCCTCAATACTAAAAAAATGATCAAGAGTTTTTGAACGGAATGTTTTTGAGTTACTTTGTTTTTACAAAAGCACGTAAACACAAACAAAATTTTTGCTAAAAAAATATTATTGTAAAAACCAAGGTTCTTTAAGTAATAGGTATTTCCGGTGAACAATTTTGCAAAATTTCATATGATCGTGTAATGGAATCGATTATCGTGATTCCTGAGGTATGAAGTTAAATGTATTGAAGAGGGATTTATTAGGCGGAAGTTAGTTTAAGTTATTGCTTGAATTACTAACACTGAATTTATAAAAATAGAATATATTTTAACAATAATTTGAAAATGAGCCTAATGGTAACTACAATTAATATGTTTTGATAAAGTAAATAAATAATTTTAAGAGTTAAATAACAAATAATTTAAAATGATTATAATAAATAAACTAATATGCACAACTATGAAAATAATTATAAGTCAAACCTTGTATAGGGACGCGCTCGGAACTCAAGTATAACTGCTGCTGTAAAATGATACTGATATAATAATGTGGCTACTGGTATAATGATGATGATATAATGATCCTCTCTTCCAGTGGGGTGAAGTTTATATTAGTCTTACTCACACACTGTCAAGTGTGTAAGTACTCTTACTAAGACATCTTTAGTAGCGTGCGACCTTGGTTAGGTTGGTGACCAGTGATTTAGGTCAATGGCCAGATTTGGTCGCCCATCGGTGATTTTCAAAGACCAGATGGCTTCTGTTCAATGAACAGGGTTTTATCGGTGCTTGTCTTTGATACCCTTGTATTGAAAAGGCAGAGGCCGGCTGTGGGGCCATTAGTTATAAATTATTCTTTCTTTTGTTATATTTTGTAAAGGCTTTGACATTGCTATGTCATTACAATCGCAAAACTTCCTCTTGTTAGTGTGGTACGAGAAATATTGAAGTCTTTCTTAGTTTAGGCAAACCTAGTGCTTTACTTTGTCTCACACCTAGTAAGAGAAAGTATTGTAATCGTGTCAAATTTTCGATATTGAGTTTTCACGCGGAAATATCTGTTTTGAGGTCCTTTGAGCCCAAAAAAAAAAATGGTTTTTAGAAATTGGTATGTGAACAGCATAGCACAAAAACGAAAAATCGCAGAAAGTTCGAACTTGATATTCCGTTTAGGTATCACAATGGGATCCGACGGTATGTTATCTGTCAAGATTTCTCAACCGGAAGTACCACTTTACTGAACGATTTTTTTCACTTTTTTTGTGATTTTTTTCAAAAATGGCTCCAACGATTTCCCTTAAACTTGGTATATCAACTACACAACTCGTATAAAGATATACAATTTTTATTTGGAACATTTCTCCGAGAAAATGCATTTAAGGGGGTTTTTGGGATAGTACAAGGGTTATGTTTGCCTCTAAAGTGCTATCATGGTTGATTATACAATTCTACCATCTACACAAAATTAATTAGAAATAAATAGATTACCAAAATTGCCGAGTTTCAAGCAAATTAGCAAAGCGAAAGTGCGCTTTTACTGAACAGTTTTTTTTCAATTTTCGACGAATTTCATCAAATTTGGTACACAAATTATAAAATTTGTCAATTACAAATTTGAAAACTGGAATAAGAGAAAGTTGTGTGTGAGTGTTTCACACCAGATTTTTTTGTTTTACTATCTTTGTAATATTATACTGTTGTTTTGATTGCCAGAACTTAAATATTCCAGCTAATTACAATATGTAATTAATTTTTTTTTTTAAATAAGACTAATTTCTACTTTTAGAAAAGCTATTAAAATGACATCTATGGTCATTGGCGCTTGGAGCCTTCTCAGTGTACTGCCGGCTTCCGGACATTGTTCTCTCGTTACAGACAACACTGCCCATCACCAAACCGCGACCTGTAGAGTTTCCTAGGAAGAAAAAATTCTAAGGAATAAACATTGGATTCAAACCTGGCACCTCCGCGTGTGAATCCAACACGCTAACCACTGAGCTAATCCCTTCCCTGACATTTTTTATTGCTTGGAAAATTGTTATGAAGGCAAAGCCGTACTAGGCGCCTTTATTTGCATCTAGGACTTTATTTCATTCAACAAAACTTTTGAAGCTACAGAAATTATACGCACATTGCCACCACCCCCTTAAAATGAATGGGTCAACATTACGATTAGCTATTTCAAAATTTCCTTAGATTCAAAATTAGTTCGCTTATATTGCTATAAGCTATTATTAGTTTTTAAATAAGAAGCGTTAAATGAAAAAGGTTTTCATATAGTGTGATAAGATGAAGATTTCCAGAGAAGTCTTGCGTATTACAAGTAGTTAACTACCAAAATCCTTAAACTTTAAATTATGTTAATTTCATTTATTTATGTTTAGTACAAAATTTCTATGCAGGAAAATTGTTAAGGAAGAATCTAAAATCTAAACAAACTGATTTAAAGAAAAAAATTTGCAATAAATGAACTAAGAGTAAAAAAAAAAAAATACAATAAAACTGAACAATACAAGAAACAAAACAGTGTCTGTTGCCACTCTAGCGGAATGTAAGTCAGTCTGATTGTGGATGTCTCTCTGAAACGGATACTCCCTCATTTTAACAAACTACCGATTACATATATAATATACGCTTGCGCGTTCAATAGTACGCCCAATATGGCGGGTAGATCAACCGCCCCACCAAGTATGGGAGTCATTTGTTCGCCGCACTTGCATGAGTGCTGTGCTCAGTAAAGGTAAACACTTTTAAGAAAATATATACCATATATATATATATATACATAATTCGATTTCAGAAGTGAAACGTCCTTAAATGCTTATTTTATGCAATTATAATAATTTACAATGAACAGAATATATTATTATTTCATTCTTTATTTATTTATTAATAAAATGGTACAAATTTGAAAACAAAGTTCGCACGTATTTGCATGCGGATAAACCAATCTGATATAACTTTATGATCTGAAAATTAAAGAAAATGCCTTAAAATATAAACCTTAAATTACCGTAAATCTTATTGTATGTATTAGAATAAAAATATACTTGTTTTAATCATTGGAAACTATTTCCATTTCTTTGATACAAAAAAAAACAAATGGTTAAGATTGAAAGTTAAAAAACTTAAATTATTATTAGTCTAACTGATCTAAATAACTGAATGTTCGAATTTTTAAGTCAACCAGCATTTTCTTTAAGTTACTACAAATATAAAGCCTTATGGTACGTTTAGATCTGACATTTATTTCTGACATTTAATTTCTGTCGGACACTAAGTGTCGCTAATGTAAACGGTACGAAATTTGTGTCTGATATATGTAGTTCAAGTGTCAGTAACATCTACGTAGGTAGTAAACACTACAGCATACAAGTTCAAACTCGCCTGACTGTCTACTTTTTATTATAGCTACATAAGTGTCGGTGCATTTAGTTTGGGTAAGAAATGAGAGTGGGTGAAAAGAGAAGTCGAAGAATTAATCGATATATATCATAATTATGGGATATTAAAAATAAAATATTTAAAACAATAAAGAATTTATATAATTAGCCATTTTATCAATCAATTGAACCTACTTACCCGAGGGTAAAAACCGTAAAGTTACTGCAAGTCTTTCGCGCACACTAATAGCTGTTCTGAATTTCGTGTCTTGCTTGCATACAATAGGCTCAATTTTACTAGCTAACTTTTCGAAACGAGATGGTTTCATTCTTACAAAATTTGTGAATTGTGTTGGATCTTCCAACATAAGTTCACAGACATTAACTGATTGTATGCACTTTGTTTTTCACGTCTCAAAATCTACTCTCGAATCCACACAGAACGCTTTTTTTCTAATAACCCCAGAATAATTACGCTAGCTGCAATTTTTTTTTTATGCCTTCATCGTCAAGTGACCGTCTGACAGTAAATGACAGTAATCTGATTGTTTGTAATGAAAGAAATGTATAAGCCAGAAGTAGCAGTGTAAACTGTTAAGACATTTGTTGCATGACACAAAACTTTGACGGTGTCGTACACATATCCATGCTACAAATATCACGTAATTAATTTCTGTCACAATGTAAACACTGAACACAACTTACTTGTCCAACACTTGACTTAAGTGTCTGGAAAGAAGTGTCAGATGTAAACGTACCCTTAACAGCAACATTTAAACTTAAACTTGTTTCCCGTTGCAATAAGCGGAAGTCTTGCGTTCTTTACAAAGTTTGAACTTTTTCACCGGAAATTCATCTATAATGTCTCCCGATTATGAAAAGAATGGTTTATATTGATTGTTTGTTGGATGTGTATGGTTTTTGGAGAGGAAACAAAATGTCATAAAAACGAAAAATCGCCAGAAGTTTAAAGTTGCTATCCCATTTAGGAATCTAGAACACAAGTAAATGCCTAACCTACTAGTAGAAGGGAAGGGATTAGCTCAGTGGTAGCGCGCTGGACTAGCAACGCGGAGACCACGGGTTCGAATCCAGCCATGCTACCCTTAGATTTTCTCTTCCTAGGAGCCCCTACAGCTCACTGTCCGCACAGTGTGTCTGTTACGGGAGAACACTGTCCGGAGGCCGGCAATGCACTGAGATGGCTTCGGGCGCAAATGACCACAGATGTTGAGGCGCCTTAAATAATTAGAAAAAAAAAAAAACCTACTGGTAGCATTGTAGAGATATTTCCAAGGGCGACACAATCTATGGACAGCTCTGCAGTGCACGAATTCGAGAGCTCCACATGGAAGTCCAGCATGCTACCACAGAGCATTCCCTTTTCTACTAACCATTCATTCTGCATAAAATGTAAATAATAAGTATGTTGTCATACGAGTAGAACCATAAATTATTCTAAAATAGCTCCTTAGAAGGTAGTTCCTATAGAACATTCCTAAATTCATCCAGAAATTATCCATGATAGCCTGCTTCATTTTGTGGTCATTGACCGAATTCGGGCGTTCGCCCATCACTTTGATAAAACAGTGCGATAGATAACAAAGACTTGCACAGATAGCAAAATCAGTTTTATACTCTGCAAAATAAAGCAGGCTATCACGTAAAGCATCTTTGATGCTTTCTAGCTTTACTGATCGAACCGCAACAAATAACATGAAAGAAGGAAGGAATATTGCTGGTGGAGGAATGTTTGACGAAATCTTTGCAAAACGGAAACAAATTCAGTAGAATAATACTTCCGGGTTGATTGCTTTTTCAAAAAAACTTTGGTCAGATCCTAAAGGGATATCAAATATGAACATAATGCGTATTTTTGCTATTGAGTTTTGCTATTTATATTTAGAAAGTGAAACATAGAGAAACTGGGAGCTCTTGTTCCCTAACAAAATGTTCTTTTTTACTTCCACTTCCTCCTAGTAAGAAGGAAGTATTGTAATCGTGCCAAATTTTCGATTTCGAGTTTTCATAGGAAATACATGTTTTGAGAAAAATGGTGGTTTTTAGAAAATGGTGTGTTTGTGTAACTGTATGTATGTATGTGATCAGCATAGCTTAAAAACGAAAAATCGCAGAAAGTTCAAACTTTATATTCCGTTTAGGTATCACCATGTGCTCCGACAGTACGTTACCTGTCAAACTTTCTCAACCGGAAGTACCACTTTATAAAGTTTTTTTTTTTTTTATTTTTTTGCGATTTTCTCAAAAATAGCTAAGACGATTTTTTTTTAAAAAGCTTGGTATATCAACAATTTTTATTTGTAATATTTCTCCGGGAAAATGCATTTAAGGGCACTTTTGGAAGAGGAGTGGGGTTTTTCTTTAGAGATTTTTCTTTAAAGTGCGATTTCAGTTTACTATACAATACTGTCATATAAATAATATTAATTAGAACTGAATATGTTGTTGAAATTCCAAGTTTCAAGACAAACACATGACCGGAAGTGCGTTTTTACTGAAAAGTATTTTTGAATTTTCTACTATTTTCTATAAAAACGGCTCCAGCGATTTCCTTTAAACGAATTATATGAATTACACACTCTAAAGAGCTACAACTTTTATTTTAAACATTTCTCTGGGAAAATTCATTTAAGGGCACTTTTAGGGTTATGTTTTTCTCTAAAGTACTATTATAGTTGATTATACAATTCTAACATGCAAAGAAAATTAATTAGAAATAAATAGATGTCTAAAATTCCGAGTTTCAAAGAAATTAGTAAACCGGAAGTGCGCGTTTACTGAACGGTTTTTTTCAGTTTTAGACGAATTTCATTAAATTTGGTACACAAATTATAAAATTTGTCAATTACAATTTTGAAAATTGGGCTAAGAGAAAGTTGTGTGAGTGTTTCACACCAGATTTTTTTTTTTTTTGTTTTTTTTTAAATTGTAATTAAGGGCACCTCGAAACCATTTTTGACGATGAAACCTTTTCGTAAATCTGACACGCTAACTATGTCCTCTCTTACATCATCGATAATTGTTAAGAATATCAATAAAACAGGAAAAAAAAATATCCTGTTTCTGATAAAGAATTATAGTTTATTTAATAATCATTTTATAAAAATAAAATTTAAAATAAATATTCACAGTTATAGATTTATAATCCTTTCTAACTTCCTTTTTAAATCTGTAAATATTTAATATCAATTATCTGTTCATTGAAATACTTATTCAAGATTATTTTGCTTTATCACTGAAAAAAAAAATGACAATCATACATCTTGAAAACAAATAATATTATCTTAGGTTTTAATTAATTATGTACATTGCAAAATTTGATTAAACACTAAAATATTAAAAGTTCAAGGAGCTCAATTAACTACATAAGTTTATTTAAATTAATTATATAATAAGGTCTATAAAAAAAAAAAAAAATTGATAAAATTACAAACATAATCCGGCAATAAAATTTTGAATGATTTTCATTAAATGTATATAAATAAATAAATTCATAACTGTAATATAAATTAAATAAAATAAATCTGGTATGAGACACTCACACGTTCTAAACATATTTCAATTCTCCAATTCCAATTGTCAAACTTCCTTTAAATTTAGAACTTTTACTGAATATGGAAATGTCTTTAATATTGGAACCGTATATTACATTATTATTATTATTATTATTGTCTTTATTTATACATATATGTACTTCGAGTGCCGCAAGGTAGCATTCGAAGTCCTATCCTTTACTCAGTATACACACCAGACATCCTAACACATCCTGAAACTATCCTTCTCACCTATGCGGATGATACTGCTATCCTGTCTAACAACCCTAATGATCCCGTCATAGCCCTTAGAAATCTGCAACACCACCTCTCTTACCTAGAAAAATAGGGTCATTAAACTTAATGAAAACAAGTCCTAAAACATTACCTCCACTCTTCGACGAATTACTCTTCTCCCAATCTACTACAACTTAATTCCCTTACCAGTGGTCAACGTTGCTCGCTATCTTGGGCTTTACTTAGACCGAAGACTTACCTGGAATCCTCATACACGACTTAAAAGAATAGAACTAAACAAAAGCTTTTGACAACTTAAAAGACTACTGGACAACAGATCTGAACGCTCTCTAGACAACAAAAGAGCAATTTATACATCTATTTTAAAGCCTATCTGGGCGTATGGGACAGAACTATGGGGTTCAACCAAACGCTCAAATCTCCAAAGACTCCAATTCCTACAATCCAGAATACTCCGTATCATTGTTCACGCTCCTTTTTACGTCTCCACCTGAACTATACAAACTGATCTTATATACATACCGTTCATTGCTCAAGTCGCCCAAACCACCGTTACAGGAAATTCCATATTAACCTATGGTCACACACATATCCTTTAGTTCAACACTGTTTCTCCTAGACGACTTTACAGGACAATGGCCTCATGATCTCCTCTCAAGTGAAGAGAGTGAATAGTAATTTTGTGTTTTTGGAATGTTACCATTGGGTTGCTTCTCCACTCATTATGTATTTATGTTCTTCTTGTTACTTATAGCGCTGTCACGCTGACTGTAGCATAAATAAAGATTAAAAAAAAAAATATGTACTCTGAAAAAGTATTAAAGCCAGTGTACAAGACTTTACAGTAATCAAAATAATTCTGTTAGTTCTGATAATCACCAGTCGCAAGAATAGGCTATGCTAAAATTAAATTAAATGCATATCTTAATAATTACCCCTAATCAACGTACCCAAATCAAATTGAAGAATATACGATATTTATTTAATAATATAAACATAGGATAAGAATTCGTTCCTCTGGGTCGTTTGCAGTCTTAAAAGGACATGGGCCTCCTCTAACTGCTTCCTCCACACCTCACCGTTTTAACATCAATTTTCATTCCCAGTCTTTTTGCATTATGTCATCATCACGCTCCATATGCTGAATGAGACGATTGTAGATAGTGCCATTTGAGCTCGTGCGAATGACTCTTATTGTTATTTCCAGAGTCATATTAACAAAATTGATGAGAGAAGTGCCCCATGTCTGGGGCCGGTAATTTTTTCAAACTCTGCGTAAAGATATCCCTGGACTTTAACAAGGCATCTGGTGTTCATTTTAGCGTCATTTTGGATAGTCTAATCATTTTTTTCGGAAACTTCTAAGGTTCGAAGTCTGAGCCAATCTATATCTTTTTCATATATTACTTTTCTTAAGTCATTCTGACCTTAATGAATTTAATTTTAAAAAAATCATAAAAATTACATGATAATAAATTAAATTTGAAAAATGGATAATAAACTAAATTTAGCCTTCAGCTGATATGCCAACTGTGCCATATACTACCACTCTCTACACATTCGCTGATGATACCGCCATTCTTGCTGCTCATAAAGACTCCGTATTAGCAACTCGCAATCTACAGGCACAGCTGAATTCACTTCAACAATTGTTCAACCAATTGGGAATCAAAATCAGGTTGAAAAGAACAAAACTCTTTTCTTCACTCTCCGACGACTCACTACTGCTTCAGTTTGCTATCACAATGTCGCCTCACCCCCAGTGCAAAAGGTTTGCTACTTAGTACCGACGCTTCATCTGGAATCCACATACCAGACTCAAACGACTGACACTATTTCAATGTTACAAAATCTCGAAGCGATTACTTGACAAACGATCTAACTTACCAACAAACTGCTAATCTACAAAGTCATAGTTAAACCTATTTGGGCATAAGGAGCAGACTGTGGTGTTCGACCAAACGATCTAATTGTAATCGCATCCAAACCCTTCAATCCAAAATCCTCCTCAAAATCGTTTGGGCTCCTTTCTTTGTTTTCAACCATACAATCCATACATATTAATATCCCATAAATCCTATTCTGATGGAACAAATTTCATACAGTTTATCCTCTCATGTCAATCCTCTTGTCCGATTACCTGCCTCCATCATTAATCCTATAAATTGTACTCGAAGACTAAAACGTCTGTAGTCTCATGATCTACTTAATGAGTAAATTGTAGTTTTATTACTGAGATTGACTTCTCCGCTTCGGTTTCGATTATTTGTCCACAATTAAAAAAATTACTATTATGCTCGTAACAAATAGGTAAATATCAATTAAGAAAAAAAAACATTATTTTAAAAAAGTTAACACACCACTGAAAATTATTATAAACTTTCTTATATTCATTTCTATTTAGTTTTACCAGACATACGATACATACGCCAAGATGTAAAGCTAGTTTGATATACGCCCAGATTAACAAGCCAGTTTGATATCGCTATCTGTGTTTTTCTTAGGAATTCATTCAATTTCTTTCTAGTATTTTTGGGGAATGCTTGCCACTGCGTTCTACGACTTGAAAGTTCTGTAGTGTTCCTAGACCCTTTTCAGTGTCTATTGGCTTCCGGGCAGTGTTCTTTCGTTACAGACAACGCTGTCCATCACCCTACTGATATAACACTATAGAGATATTTCCAAGGGCGATAAAAATCTAACGACAGCACTGCTCGAATCCAAGAGCTCCACGTGGGAGCCCAGCACCCTACCATGAACTAAACCCTTCCCTTTTCTACTAAACTTTCATTCTGCATACTGTCATAAGAGTATTTCTGACTGAATTGTAAAACACTAATTTTACAATTTATAAAAGACTGCTTCAAATCAACTAAACTCTCTGTAGACAACAAAATACTAATTTATGCATCTGTTCTAAAGCCTATCTGGGCGTAAGGAATAGAACTATGGGGTTCAACTAAACGCTCAAATCTCTAAAGACTCCAATAACTATAATCCACAATTCTCTGTATCACGCTCCTGTAAACGGTACTTTTTACGTCTCCAACCGAACCATACACACTGATCCCATATTAACCCACAATCTCACATATCTGTCTTCCGGAACTCTTCAATAACCCTCCTAGACGTCTTTAAAAGAAAATGGCCTCATGATCTCCTCTCAAGTGAAGAGAGTGAATAGTAATTTTGTGTAGTTTTGGAGTGTTACCATTGAGTAGTTTCCCACTCAATATGTATTCATGTTCTATTATAATAATTGTTACTTATAGCGCTAATGTTATGTAGTAGCATAAATAAAGTTTAGAAAGGAGAAAAAAAAAAAATAAATAAAACGAAATATCGTTCACTCTTTGATCCTTAAAGGAAATTTCGATCTCAATATCAACGCAAACATGGATGAGGATTATGAGTTCATTATAAACATTATATGCAAAAATCATACTATTAATGAAGGTTATAAAATAGTTTTTTTGCATGTACCATAATTTCTGTTGATGTAAGTATACGATTTTTTTTTTTTTTCAAAAATTCAGTTCAAGTATTATAGGTAACGCTGGCGATTGATGTTGTTCGTTTAAGTTGGATATCCTGGGAGTACGTGAGAACAATCTAGGCCGCGAACAACTTCATCTCCCTACATTAAATATAATTATGAATATCCTCACATCCTCAAGTACCTTAATTTAGGCAAGTAAACACAAATAAATGGTTCTCGTCAGATTTTCGTCCGAGGAAGCGGTTCAGAAAGCTTAGAGAATGAAATAATGTCTCTATTTTCTCAGCATTGCAAAGTGGAAAAAATTATATATTTTTTTACTTTTATGTGGCAAGCAATTCTCAGTTTAAGTGGTACCACTTCTAAAGCTTTGCAATCCATCTTTTATATTTTTGATAAGGACATTTCATTATTCAGATAATAATATTATTTTGTATCTAAAAATGTGACCCTGGGGCATTTTGACGTGATTAGAAGGCAGAATTATTTTACTTCTAAAATAAACTTGTTACTAAAATGTTTATCTAATATTTAATACGCATTTCCCTATTTTCAGGGAAATTTTTCCATTTCTATCACGCAAATTCAATTCCAATTTTTTCTTTTTGCATTTTTAAACTATTTTCCATATTAGGAATTTCATGAAACCAGGTCATTTGTTTTTCCTCTCTCTTATTCTTACTAAGAAGAGGAAGTACTACAATTGGGTCAAATTTACGAAATTGAGTTTTTACACAGAAATAAATGTTTTGAGATTCCCTGAGTAAGACAACAAAAATATCAGCGAATTCTATGTGTGTGTGTGTGTATATAAACGAAATATCATACAAATTTTAAAATCACAGGTATCTGAAACTTGGTAACCCGTTAAGGGCATTACCACGAAGATTTTGGACAAAATCCATCAACTGAAAATACGACTTTACTGGATTAGTAAGGTTAATTAATGAAACTTAAATTGGTTCAATCTAATCAGTTGGTATGACCGGATATCATCTTCCTAAACAATTTAATTATTAAAAACGGCTCAAATGATTTTTTTTTTTTTTTTTTTTTAAGTTTCATATAATATCTAAACATTATAAATACCTAATACACTTTTAATTGATTGCGTTAATTTATATTTTATGACTGTTCTTATGTAATTATACTTAGATTTGAGGGTTGTAAATTTATGAACCTTACTACAGCCTTTAGATTATTATTTTTTTTCTCTTTGTGATTTACATTATTCCCGACGTTTCGACACTATGCGTGCCATCATCATGGCAAGATCACTATTCATAATTCTATTATAATCTGTATCGCAATGTGATATATATTGTTATGTAATTTCCAGTGTCTATGAGGTATGTCCAATTTTTATTTAGTTATTGTAATTTCCATATGTTCCATATGTAACTTCCATTTGTTACTTCTATAGTTATGTAATTTACAAATTTTTTTCTCTCCTTAAAACTGGTTTTAATATGTTTCTTTATGATTTTTGAATAGGACCACGTAGTTACAGATTTGATTTTTTAGTGATGAGTATTCTATATTGGTATCTTCTATTATTTTTGTTATTTCTATTATTTTCGTCTAGCACGATGGCCCTTAGCTAGTGGACACTCATACTTACAGCCTTAAAATAACAAAAATAATAGAAGATACCAATATAGAATACTCATCACTAAAAAAAGCAAATCTGTAATCACGTGATCCTATTCCGAAAATCATAAAGAAACTTATTATAACCAGTTTTAAGGGGAAAAAAAATTTATTACATAACTAATTTATAGTTGTGTAATATATATATTACGGCGTGTAATATATGAGAGTTACAAATAAATTAACTAAAAAAAAAATTGAACATACCTCATAGACTGGAAATTACATAATAAAATATATCACATTGCGATACAGATTATAATAGAATAATGCATATTGATCTTGCCATGATGATGGCACGCATAGTGTCGAAACGTCGGGAATAATGTAAATTACAAAGAGAGAAAAAAAAATAATCTAAAGGTTGTAGTAAGGTTCATAAATTTACAATCCTTAATCTAAGTACTTTTAATTGAAATATTTTCTTGAAACCAAATTATTTTAAGAAGTTTGCAAAATTTGTGAACTTTAAGTTTTTAAAGTAATTATATTTAGGAAGGAAATGCATATTAAATTAGATAAATATTTTAGTGACAAGATTATATGAGAAGTAAATAATTTTCCCTTCTAATCACATTAAGATGCCCCAGCGTCACAATTTTTGATGTACAAACAATATTATCATCTGAATAATGAAAAAGTGTCTTTATCAAATGATATAAAATGGATTGCAAAGCTTTAGAAATGGTGCCACTTAAACTGAGAATTGGTTGCCACATAAAAGTAAAACATTTATAATTTTGTCCACTTTTTGCAATGCTGAGGAACACATTACTTTTATTCTCTAAACTTTCCGAGCGCCTTCCTCGGACGCGATCCATTATTTGTGTTTACTTGACTAAATTAAAGTACGGAGATGTGAGGAATATTCATCATCATATTTAATTTAGTGGGAGAGCATGAAGTTGTTCACGTCCGAGATTGTTTTCACGTGCCCCCCTGCAAATCCAACTAAGCGAACAATTTTGTATGCCGAAAACAAAATAAAGAATCTATCAAATCGCGGACGCAATTGACGGTTATTGTATAAAGAATAGGGGATCCACCATCTTGAAGTGTGTTTGGAGTTGGCTCGTTGCTCTACTTTGGTTTTTATTATATAAAGAGCTGGGACTATTCTGTCAAACCTTGTAGCTTGGTGTCCAACTCAACGAACCTTACGCTTAGTCAACT
Organism: Triatoma infestans; assembly: GCA_011037195.1. NCBI lineage: Eukaryota > Metazoa > Arthropoda > Insecta > Hemiptera > Reduviidae > Triatoma > Triatoma infestans. The sequence continues at coordinate 85,310 of JAAEAF010010277.1, forward strand.
TGGTTGGCTATTTAAACTTCGCGATGAGCTGCTCTATTTAAATTATACTCCTTCGGCTGAGAGAAGTAACTCCTTGTGTTCTCGCTATGTAACTCTCGAGCGAGGTAGGAAGTCTACCACTTTTTAGCAAGAGTGTTCCATTCTCTCCGGTCGGTTGCGACAAACTATCTAGATCGCAGTTAATATTGTTCCTCAATGGCGAAAAACTGCATTGAGATTATTAATTTTGCGAGACACGCCTGGCATAATAGATATAATTTAATTATGGAATTTAATTTTGATTAATTTATTCTTTACATTATTACTATTCAGGTTCTTTTTTGTCTTAATTAAATGTATTTAGTGATTTTGGTTATGTATTTAGTTATTTAGGAAACTAATTCTTTTTTTATTTAAAAAAAAATATTAATTTAAGTGAATGACTTTCTTTTTTTTGCTTTATTATAACTATATATATATATTTTTTTTTAAATTTAAGGAGCGTCAACATCTATGGTCATTGGCGCCCGGAGCCTTCTCAGTGCACTGCCGGCCTCCGGACAGTGTTCTCTCGTTACAGACAACACTGTCCATCACCGTTACAGTGAGCTGTAGAGGCTCCTAGGAAGGAAAAAATTCTAAGGGTAGCACAGCTGGACTCGAACCCGGGTTCTCCGCGTGGAGTCCAGTACGCTAACCACTTAGCTATTCCCTTCCCTAATTATAACTATTATTATTATTATTATTATTATTTTTCTTTCTTTTTTCAACTTTTGTATACCTTTGTTAGCAGTTTTTATGTTCTTAAATGTTTATTCAATTTATAAAACAATTTGTAATTATTATTATTATTATTATTATTATTATTATTATTATTATTCTTATATACAATATATAATGTACCATCAACCTCCGGCAGACGGTTTACATGGCCGTAGAATACTTCTTTCCTTTTTATATGTTTCTATAATAATTTTTTTTCAAATAAAGCATTATTATTATTATTATTATTTTTATTATTTTTATTATTATTATTATCATTATTATTATTGTTATTATTATTATAATCCAAAATTGCAGTAGTCCCAATTCCAAAGACACCTGTTTATTTAGATAGTATACGAAGTTAAAACAAAATCGTTTGAGCCGTTTTTTGCGAAAATCAAACTGAAAAACTTGAAAGGATCTGTCAGTTAAAGTCGCGTTTTTCCAGTTGATGGATTCTGGCCGAAATCTTCGTGTCTACAGCTTGGTGGTAGTGCCTAAAAACGGAATATCAAGTTTGTACTTCCTGTGACTTTTCCTTTTTTGAGATATTCTGTTAAAAGTCACACATACAAATACACACACACATAAATTCGCTAAAAAAAACTTTTTTTCCGTTTCAGGGGACCCCAAAATATGTATTTCAGGTGAAGAAAAAAAAAAAACTCAATTATGAAAATCTGGCACGATCACATTACTTCTAAAAAAAAAGAAATGACGAATTCCATTATCTGTTTACAGTCATCAGTTTAGTTAAAAGACCAGTTACTAAAAAACAGAGTTATCAAAGTTTCGAAATTTAGTTTCGACAAATCATTAAACTTTGACAGATGTGAAAAAGATAGGGTAAGTGTAATCTAGACTTCTCTCTTAACACCGTTGGAGGGGGGGGGGGAAGTGATCGACTAGCCACCCACTTCTTTAGAGGTTTCGGTATCCCTGAGTGGTGGGTATCCTAGCCTGGACAACACCAACAACAGCTGCACTGTCATCCCAACACTCAACATATTTTGCGGTGCTAGTTGATGTATTCAACAACTTGGTAGTTTAGTTTAGAGCTCGCTACCACTTTTACAAACAAATTGTTGTACAAATTATTGACGACCATATTCTAAATTACAAACAACTAACCTCCAAAATGATTTGTTTCATTGTTGAGTAGCTCCTCTTTTTTGATTGTTGTGATAGCCATTCCCTTAAACATGTAACCCAATCGAGCTTTACGAATAGTTTGTTACTTAATAGTTTAATTTGTAAAACAAAACAAAAAGTTGTCTTATCTAACTTAACCTTTTTTGATTTAAATATTTTACAAACTTTACCTAATTAACCATATTTTCCCCTCCTTCAAATCTTATGCTTAATCCCTACCATATTTACTTGCAAAAATTCTCAAATCTGAAATCCTTTTTTGATCAAAACGTAAATTTTTGGATAATCTGTTATTTTATAGTAAATAATTTGCTGAGTGTTAAAATAATAAAAAAAAATGAAATGAATTATGAAATCATTAAAAAATGAAATATGTAAAATAAAAGAAATAAAAAAAAAAACCACGAGTTGAAAAGCTACTAATAGTTCAAAATTTAATTCTCACCTTTGAACATGCAAGTCACTTTGGCCAAGTATGCGTAAGACTTCTGGATTGATTATCCAGGTGAGGAAGGGAAAAAATGTCGAACTAACGAGGAGGGGGATTATGTGTAAAGATAGTTATTTATGAAAATCCCAAAAAATGGGGATGTTTCGATGACTTGTTTAAGGAACCTATTTCAGGTCGTTTTGGATTGTTTCGTTAGATAAATAGGTTTGTTCGGGTAGAATGTTCTCAACAGTCCATAGTAGTGTTTTTCAACAGAGGAGTAGATGTAGATTGTTGTAAGAGATTATCGCATTGCGACCTGAAAGATCTATTGTGTTCCCCGGAGCCTTCTCAGTGCACAGCCGGCCTCCAAGCAGTGTTTCACTCTAGCTACAGACAACACTGCTCATCACCTACAGTGAGTTGTAGAGGCTCCTGGGAAGAGAAAATCTAAGGGCAGCATGCAATGATTCGAACCCAGGACCTCCGCATTGCTATTCCAGCGTACTGCTACTGACCTAATCCCTTCCTTCTCCCTTGCCTTACACTAATTAACTAGAGACGGAGACCCTAGTTTGTGTGTGTGTGTGTTTATTGTCTTTGTCCTTGTCTGTAAAGTGTAGAGTGTATGTAGTTTAAATGTATTGTGTACTGTTCTGATGAAGTGCATGGAGATGTGGGTAAATCGTGGGGTCGCTACTCCCCAAGTAACTTCATGCAACAGATTTTCCTTGCGTGCTAACATTCTACTAAACCAATATATAGAAGTAAATCATTGATTGAATTGCAAAAGTAAATGATTTATAAGATGAAGGTTAAAACAGTGAAAGTAATCTGGTCGAAAGGTCATGTGGGCATTAGCCGGAATGATATTGGTGGGGGATAAATTGGCTAGAGAGGCCAGCAAAGAAAATATGTCATCTAATTATTTAATCCCGCACAGTGATGATAAAAAAATATTAATAAGGAAATTGATAAATCCCAGTCAAAGGATCAATTTACAAGCAATGTAATCCAGCCATGGTTTCAGCAGATCGACGTAAGTAGAAAAGTAGTGAAAATAATGAGCAGATTGCGGTCAGGTCATGCACTATGTGGGAAATACTTACACAGCATAGGGAAAAGAAGAACCAATATATGCGAAAGTTGCCACGTGGTAGACGACATCCAGCCATTATTTATGACATGTTCAAGGTACAATAGTCAGAGAAAATTACTATGTGATCAATTATACAATATATTGGCCTCTCCAATTAATTTCAACTTAATTAGTACGTAATACAATTGTCACCCATAAAGTATTAGAAAATTTTGAAGAGGAAGCAATTTATAAATGGCTGAATGGTGGTATTAACCAATGCCAATAAAAAAAAACAACAAAAAAACAATATGGAACCTACGGAGTCGAACTATGAGGTTCTGCCAAATATTCCAACCTCCTAAATATCCAAACTTGACAATCTAAAATCCTTGGAACTATCGTCTGTGCTCCTTACTATGTGTCCAACTGTACCATTCATGATGACCTCAATATACAATTCTTTTCCTACTTAACCACAATCCGATATAAGAAATTCCACAACACCTTAATCACTCTCGTCCGTCACCTATCTTCCCAAACACTCCCCGACAATCCTCCTTAGGACGACTCAAGCGACAATGGCCATAGTGACTAATAAGTCATTTGCGAATGAGTAAAGTTCTTTTGCGGATTACTGCCACTGAGTAACTTCAGTAGCTTCTCCAGACGTTTATTATATTGGGTGTCCCATTTTAACGGGCCACTTTTGAAATAACTCTTAAACGAAACAAGATCTATAAAAAGTGAACATAACGTTTGTTGAAGTATTTTCGCTGTAGTTTATGATGGTGTTAATGTTTTTTGATTTTATTGCCACCCTACACCTTTCAAACGATGGTTGAAAATGGCGATTTCCTTTTGACCCCCACTTTTTACTACTGCATTGAAAAATATTACAAAAAAAATCTGGTGTGAAACACTCACACAACTTTCTCTTACTCCAGTTTTCAAAATTGTAATTGATAAATTTTATAGTTTGTGTACCAAATTTGATGAAATTCGTTGGAGTTCGTCGAAAACTGAAAAAAAAGGTCAGTAAATCGCACTTCCGGTTTACTTATTTTCTTGAAACTCGGAATTTTGGACACTTTAGAGGAAACCTAACCCCATCCCTCCCCCAAAAGTGCCCTTAAATGAATTTTTCAAGAAGGGAGAAATGTTTTAATTCAAGTTGTAGATCTTTGCATGTGAAGTTGATATTCAAAGTTTAAAGAAAATCGTCCCAGCCATTTTTTGAGAAAATTGCAAGAAATTAAAACAAAAATACCAGAAAACTGAAAAATACATTTTAGTAAAAATCGCACTTCCGGTCATCTGATTTTTTCAAACTCGGTATTTAACAACATATTTAATTCTAATTAATATTGTTTAGATGATAGAATTATATAGTAAACTGAAATAGCACTTTAAAAAAGAACCCACTACCCCCTCCCCGAAAAGTGCCCTTGAATGCATTTACAAATAAAAATTGTAGATCCTTGTAAATGTAGTTGATATACCAAGTTTAAAGAAAATCGTTGGAGCCACTTTTGAGAAAACTGCAAAAGTGACAATACCATTTAATAAAGTAGTACTTCCGGTCGTGGAATTTCGACCGCTGGCCTACTGTCGGATCCCATCCAAACGAAATATCAAGTTTCAACTTTCTGCGATTTTTCGTTTTGAGCTATGCTGTTCACACACACACACACACACACACACCACACACAGACCATTTGCTAATAACCACTTTTTTGGACTCAGGGGACCTCAAAACGGATACTTCCGGTGAAAACTCGATATCGAAAATTTGGCACGATTACAATTCTTCCTCTTACTAGGAGTAAGAGAAAGTAAAAATGAAGAACAATATTTCAAACCGTTGCCGAGATATTCAGCCATAAAGTTTCAATTTTCGTCGTTTTGTTTTTCCTATTTTTCTGTTTCGTAAACTAAAATTAAAAGCGGATTTTCTTATTAATTTCTAATAAATCAGAGAGTTCAAATGCTGGTAAAACTTAAAAGGCTATTTTAAAACCATAAGGGACTTAAAAACCAGGTAAAACATCATTAAAACAAAACAATTTACAAAAAACGATATAGAAATATTTCCTATTTATTCAAAAATGACATCTTCGGCTTAAACGGCACTAGCGTAGTCGCAGCCCAACATATGAAGTTGCTAATCGTATCATGTCTGCCGGAATTTTGCTAAGCAGGTTTGGATTGAGTCTTCTCTGAAGGCTCAGGAGTTGTTGGTTCCTTAGTGGAAATTTTTTTCAGAGACATTTTCCGTGGTAGCCTGATTCATTTTGTGGTCATCGACTGGTTTCGGGCGTTCGCCCATCTTCAGGATGCATTTTTCAGACACTGTGACAACTCAGTCTTGCACAGAGCAAATTCAGTTTTACACACTCAATAGTGTGTGTAAGATGTATGTGATGAATGTACAAGATGATAGTAAGATCATAATGATCAAAGTTACCCAGTGGCAGTAATCCGCAAAAGAACTTTACTCACTAGCAAGTGACTTATTAGTCTCGAGGCATTGTCGCTTGAAACGTCCTAAGGAGGATTGTCGGGGAGTGTTTGGGAAGATAGGTGATGAGCAAGAATGGTTAAGGTGTTATGGAATTTCTTTGTCTCAGAATGTGTAAAACTGAATTTGTTCTGTGCAAGTCTGTGCTGTAATACTGTCTGAAAAAAGCATCCTGAAGATGGGCGAACGCCCGAAACCGGTCGATGACCACAAAATGAAGCAGGCTACCACGGAAAATGTCTCTGATGCTTTCCAGCTCTGCGGAACCAACCACCGCAACAAATAAATTTTTTTCTTTGAGATATCCCCAAAAAAAGAAATCAAGAGGGGCTGAAATCTGGCGATCTGGAAGGCCAGCTTGCCGGTCCCAGTCTCCCGACCCAGCGGTTACTGAACATCTCATTCACTTCTCTCCTTGCCACTAAGGTATAGTGCGCGTGACAACCATCTTGTTGGAACCATATTCTTGTTCTGACATTCAATGGCATATTCTCCAGCAACTATTGTAATTTGTGGCGAATAACATTAGCGTTTTCAAGCTCATTTAAGGTATCTGATGGAATGTGTAGGCCAATAGTTTTTGTCTCCAACCACACCGTACATGTTCAGTAACGGCTGGATCGGATGACTAGGGATTGGTAAGCTGGCCTTCCGGATCGCCAGATTTAGCCCTTCATGATTTTATTTTTTTTATTAAACAAAGAAAAAACGCAATCATGAACTACATTTCCGCGAGTAATTTTACTTGTACATTCATCAGAAGTCCAACACTATAATTCATTTAGACATTATGAAAAACGAACATATACAGGGTGACCAGAGTTATATGCTCCACCCACTTTTTTTTTAAACGGCGAGAAATTTCGAAAAAATAGAAAACACGTATTTAATCATTTTTAGTCTAGTTTATTTTCAGTGATTGATCCATTTTTTTATACCCCAATATCCCGAGATACAGCATCCAACTTTTTTTAATGGAACATTATATTTTTTTTTGCATATTTTTATAGTAATTGAGCCTCTAAAAAAATAAAAATTTAAAATCGGTTAGGTTTTTCAAAAGTTATGGTAATTTAAAATATGAAAAACAAATTTCAGTTTAATGTCAAAATTACCTTATTTTTTCTTTAAAGAAGCTCTTCAAACTGGGCACCATCAACGGATAGGCAAGCCAAAGCTCTGGACTCCCACGCTCTGTTTGTAGCAGCACTTAGGTGGCAAAGTCAACATCTAGGCAGGCTAGAGTTATTCGACGTTCCAGATCTTCGACTGGATTAAGGTTACTGTACACTTTATTTTTTAGATATCCCCACAAAAAATAGTCCATTGGGGTTAAGTCCGGAGATCGAGGTGGCCATTGGATCGGACCATGAGTTCCTAACCACTTTTCGTGGAAATTTCTGTCCAGGTAACGTCGAACAACTCTCGCATTATGTGCCGGGCAACCATCTTGTTGAAAATACATATCCGACGTTTTAGAGGAACATCTTCAAGCAGAACTGGCAAAATGTCTCTTAAAAAAGTTAGATACCTTTCACCAGTTAAGTTCCCTCTGTAGAAGTATGGGCCGATTAGTTGGTTTCCTAAAACTCCACACCAAACGTTTGTAGAAAAAACAACCTGATGGCGTGTGGCGAAGGTAACTTGTGGATTTTCTTCAGCCCATATTCTAAAGTTCCAACGATTAAGAAGGCCATTGTTGGTAAACATTGATTCATCAGTCCATAAAATTGTGCATTTTTTGTCCATTTTTTGTGGGGATATCTAAAAAATAAAGTGTACAGTAACCTTAATCCCGTGCCTTCAGTCGAAGATCTGGAACGTCGAATAACTCTAGCCTGCCTAGATGTTGACTTTGCCACCTAAGTGCTGCTACAAACAGAGCGTGGGAGTCCAGAGCTTTGGCTTGCCTATCCGTTGATGGTGCCCAGTTTGAAGAGCTTCTTTAAAGAAAAAAATAAGGTAATTTTGACATTAAACTGAAATTTGTTTTTCATATTTTAAATTACCATAACTTTTGAAAAACCTAACCGATTTTAAATTTTTTTTTAGAGGCTCAATTACTATAAAAATATGCAAAAAAAATATAATGTTCCATTTGAAAAAAAAAAGTTGGATGCTGTATCTCGGGATATTGGGGTTTAAAAAAATGGATCAATCACTGAAAATAAACTAGACTAAAAATGATTAAATACGTGTTTTCTATTTTTTCGAAATTTCCCGCCGTTTAAAAAAAAAGTGGGTGGAGCATATAACTCTGGTCACCCTATATATACGACAACACATTTTGATTTATTGGAACCTTTAGTAGCCAAAACATAAGTTTGCCTTGTCTTCATGAAGAATAAACAATGGACAAAAGCAAAACTAAACCATGACCTGGGGTTTATAGAGCACCAAAAAAAAAAAAAAGAAGAAAACTGATATGGAAATAAAAAAAGAAGTAATAAATAAAAATAAACAAAAAAAGCGGAATATCAAAAATTAAACAAGCTCGGGTTATAAAAGATAAAAGACAATAAAGGTCGGAGGTGAATGCACCTCTGCTCAGAGTACCCTTTAACTTTTATAAAGAAAAGAGTTTATCTTGTGTATACAATAATTTTTTCTCTATATTTACCTGCCCCCTCCCCACTTTAGGTGGGCTACAGTTAATCTAGTTAAGTTTATGGTAGAACTCTTTCACTCTCTGTAAGCACGTCGAACTTTTTTTTTTTAAAGTGTTCGTCATTAAACTTTATAAATTTTTTATGATCTCTTTTATTAATTATAGATCTATATTTTTGTTAAATACCCCACTCCACTTAGTTCACTTGTTAATTAAAAAACCAAACAAATCTAGTATTAAACCTCAACAACTTTCACTTACTGATATAATGGAGTTGATGAGGAGAGAAAATGGGTTGATTAATTAGACGAGATATGAAGACACTGTTATAATAATATAGCTATAAGCTTACACAAACTGCACTGGACTTGTAATGATTTTATAGAATAAATGGTGAGAGTAGAGTTATGACACGATGCGATGTATGGTTAAATCTGATAGATAGATAGATCTCTCACTGGCTTATATACAGGTTCTCCCCACTCTAGCCTGCTTAAGTGAGAGAGTACCAGAGAGAGTCTGTTTTCTCTCGGTCGGGCTTGTGTTCTCTCTCTTACCGTTACCCTGAGCTTGTTACAATTTTAATAATTATGGGTAGCAACTCTTCAGCAAAGCTTAAAAGGTCTGTTAAATTTCAACTTAACTCACAAGTACCGCAGATTCCCAGTACCGTAGATAAATGTTTCCAATAAAGCCAGGAGACTTATATCTGGGCAGTAAGTATTCCAAGTTTCAAGAAATTTTTTACAACCCTTTTCGAGAAAATTCCCCCCTTCCAAAAAAAAAAAAAAAAATTACTCAGAAAAGCTAATTCTGTAAAATTGCGATTTGCTTCAAATTTGGAATTGTAGCGAAGCTTTTATTTTAAATCTTATAGGCTATTAAAATTGCAGTCCCCCACCCCCAAGATAAAAAAAAATCAAATTTCGTGAAAACCACGCTGTGGAGCTTAAAGCATTTCCGCTTCCTCCAAGATCGCACATACACACACACACACACACACACACACATACACAGGTACAAAATTATTAATTATTAATTCTTAAATATGTGGACGGGTCCGGCAATACTGGATAACCTTTGGTTATTTTATGCGTCGTAGCATGCATATTCCATTTGTTCCTGACCGGTTTTGGATTTTCATCTATCGTCAGCGCAAATTCACCAAGTTCGTGTAGAAAGTTCACTGCAACGCAGTGTTTTTGTTACACTCGACACTTATTGGTTTGACACTCACACTTATTGTAACAGAAACATTACTTTGAAGTGAACACTTTTTACACGAACTTGGTGAATTTGCTTTGACTAATGGATGAAGAAAATCCAAAACCGGTCAGCAACAAAAGGAATATGCATGCTACCAGATACATAAAATACCAGACAATTATTAATTCTATGCAATGATAGTATTTATTTCAAGTGCGTTATGACCATATTCTGTAAACATCAGAGACATTTTCCATGGTAGCCTGCTTCATTTTGTGGTCATCGACCGGTTTCGGGCGTTCGCCCATCTTCAGGATGCGTTCTTCAGACAGTGTGCCAACACAGACTCGTGCACAGAGCTATTAAATTTACAGTTCCCCCCCCCGCAAGATAAAAACTCTCCAAAAATCAAATTTCGTGAAAACCACGCTGTGGAGCAGCAAAACCACGTTTTGGTTTGCTCTGTGCAAGTCTGTGTTGTCACACTCTCTGAAAAATGCATCCTGAAGATGGGCGAACGCCCCAAACCGGTCGATGACCACAAAATGAAGCAGGCTACCACGGAAAATGTCTCTGATGCTTTCTACTCTGCGGAACCAACCACCACAACAAATATTCTGTAAACATTTTTTAACACTTTCTGATCTTAATAAGAAAAAAATTCAACATGTTGTTCTCTTCAAATCATCAGACGTTGCTGCAAATAGGCGTCTTTAAAATTTCATTTACAACATACAATAACAAAAATGTGTTAACTTTACTTAATGTTTAATAAAGCTATTTATTAAATTACATAACAAGCGAAACCATAGGTAATAAACGACAGATTAGGTTTACTATGTATAGTTTGTTGGATAGTAGAAAATCCGTTGGTATCCTTTTGTAAACTCAAAAGCTCCTTTTTAGTGGTTTGTAAACATAATATTGTTAGATTTAATACACAAGATAAGGTATTGTTACATTCAAGTGCACCTATACTTAGGAAATAAGAATACGATTTGATTAATCCAGCAAAGAACATCAATCAATCAAAGACTTTGGTTTTGTCATTTTTTTTTTACCTCTAGCATAAGCTATCTTAACGTCAGCTTTAGGAGAAATTCTCTTAAAAGGTTTAAATGGATTATTTTTCTTAAACATCTGTTAATTTGAATTCATAAAAGTGAAATTTTATTGTAGCTATAATTCTTTTCAAAAAAAAAAAAAATGAATAAACGGTAGTAATAAAAATATAATAATTTGAAAAGGAAAAAAAAATAAGTAAAAGAAATGTGGAAGAAATAAATCTGCAAAGAGATTGAAGTTGAAAAAGGATAGAATTGTTAGAGTTGCTAAAATGAAGTATGTGATGAAGAATAAGGTACTGAGAGAGAAAGAGGGGACAGATCACTTTGTTTACTATTTATCTAAATAAAGAGAGGACTCTCTGTTTGTGGAGTTTAGAGAGGGGAGAGAATAGCGCTTCAGTAGTAGTAGCAGCAGCGGTATATATGTTATGAAGATGGCGACATTGGCTCCGCCTACCGAGCCAGCGCCACCCTCTGACAAGTACAGTCGGCCAATGGAGTGGGGGTGTACACACAAATCCAGTCTTGGCCGAGACACCGCCGTTGTAACTACTTCCTGGGCTACAGTAGGCGACCAGCTCTTCGACATCATACTCTTATATAAAAGTAACACAAAACAACATACAACACACTGTCAAGAACATAACCAGACTCCAAGATTCTAGTCCAACAACATATCAATTTGGTTACTTATAAACTCACTTCGAGATTATAACGAACAAGAGAAGTGGGAAAAGAAGGCTTTTTAGGCGAAACAAGTGGAAACCTGGGCTGTGTTTTCTACAAAAGCTAAGCTACAAAAAATATAGCTAAAAGAGAAGTGAGTGGGAGAGAAAGATATAGAAGTATTATACCCCGCCGACATACTAGATCCGGGGTAAGTCCTCCCGGATTAGAGTCAGGATTAGTGGAGGAAGCCTCTAGAAGGGATAAGGCGCCACTTGCATGGTGGGGGAGTGGCCTTTTCTATCAGGTAGGTTTTTGATCTTCACCTGCAGCATTGTAAATCTTTCATCCAAACTACTCCTTCCGCTATATAATACCAATTCATTCCTTTCTTTTCCTCTTTTTTTTTTGTGTATATGTGTGTGCGTGTGTGTGTGTGTGTTTTCTTTACCAGCTAAAGTGATTCCTTAAACTCAGTAAGTCGTCTGCCATATATCTTTAAGCATAAGAAACTTATCATTCCTTCAACATTTTAGTCATAGAAATTAGATTTGTAGTAAAAAGGTTTTTTTTATATCGCTTCTTTTAATCAATGCTCAATGCAAAGTGATCCCTTGTAGATTTCTATCTTGAATAATGGTTAATTTATCATAAAAAAACTTAACTATTTGAGCTCATTAATCTATTAGCCGTAATAAAAATCTATCGATAATTATAATCTCCAATAATTATTATATTCAATAAAAAAAAAAAATGTATAAATAAAATACCAAATCAGAAATCATTTTTTCTTTCTTTTTTTTTTAAATACAGATTAAAGTAAGTTTTAAACATTCCTTATCCCCCACTAACTCTTAGAAAATCCTTTCTTAAATCCTTAAATCCTTTCTGCTTAATTGCTTAATAATTATTATAAAGTTTTTTTTTTAATATTTAAATGCACGTACTTTATTTTATTCCATTAAAAATGATATGATGATATGATTTACAAAAAAAATTCAGTTAAAATCAAAAAGAGTTTTTCTTCAAATATAGAAGAAAAAAAAATTATTTTTTTGCCAACACTTATGGTTATATAATGGTGATAGAATTATATAACCTAATTCAAATGGAATTTTTTTAAAAAGAATTACTTTGAAGCTAAACCAGTTTAACCTCAAAGGTATCGGCCTTTTCTCCGGGGAAAATATATCCCTCACAAAAATGTATGTGTGTGTCTTTTATTATTAATAAATTATAAATATTTTCATTGATTTTAACTGAGTCTTCAATGATAAATTCACATTCAAATTGATTTCAGGAATAATGTGTGTATTCTATATTAAGTATTCACATTTTTGACAATATCTATCTATCTATGTACTTTTTCTCACATCAATTTTTATCATAATCTTATTGATATAAATATTCTTCAAACTTAATAAGTGTTTTTACTAAAAGTTTAATAATTGTATTGAATATAATTTAGTTGATAGAATCATACATTATTTTCCATAATACATGCTAAGATTTAGTGATAAGTCAAAGAGAAGCAGCAACTTCCCCCATCCAATAAAACCTTACACAAAAAAAATTCTGGTTTTTCACAAAAGTCATATGTTTTATATATTGTGTGTATGTTTTAGTGCATATTGCTTTTAAAGAAAATTGTCGTGATAATTTTCTAAAACAAAAAAAAAAAAAAAACAAAATTACGAAAAAAAGGTAACAACTTTCCCAATAAGATTTGACGGATTTACCCTGAACTGTTACCCTTTTTTTTTTTGAACCTTTTATAACCTATAAAATGGTAACTAAACGTAAATATCATTGGTTTTTCAGTTTCCTACTAATTTCCGTTTTGTGTGTGTGTGTGTTTTTACTCAGGAAATATCAATTATCCTTACTTCCGGTGAAAAAAAAAACTCGATTACCGAAACTTGTTATTAATTTAAAAACAAAATGTTTCTAAAATTAATTGAATTCTTTGAACTCAATTTAGTTTTTCGCCAAATTTAACAACGGATATGTTAAAAAAAAAAAATAATAATAATAATAAAAATAATAGTAATTATTATTTAATCTTATATTACTGGATCGTTTTAGTTTATATAAATTTCCTAAAGATTAAAACACGTTATTCTTTTACATTTTAAATTAGCTGGATTTATTATAAAAATTTATCTTTAAATTAATAATTAGGTTTTAAATATATATATATAATTTAATTTTTATTTGATAAATTATTTCTTATGAATCGTTTATGTATTTATTCTTTTTTTAATTAAAGATTAATCCACTATAAATATAAAAATTAATTATAAATATTAGTTTGTCATATTTGAGTTTTCTTTTATTTATTTTTTGAGTTTTTCACTTTATAGCTTTATAAAATCTACAAAAAATAATGTTGATTATCTCTTTTTGCGATTAGATTATAACGTGTAGAAGACATGATTTGTTTTTTTTTTTGTTTATTTTTTTTATATATGGTCATATATTAAAGTATTTATTTACTTTTGGAAACAAAAAGAAAAGACTTATTATTTGTTTGAGGGTCAGTAATAAAATCTTGTTTTTTAACCGAGATAACTTGGCCCCGAGGGTTTTTTTTTTTACTTATTTCTGGTCTTGTGTTTTTTAACTCACATTTTATTAATGTTTATTTATTTATAAATATTTATCTTTTAAAAAATCTTAAAAATATTTATGTGATATTAAAAATTTAAGCTTTGTGTAAAAAGTGGTTTTTTTCTGTTTTTCGTGTGTGTAAAATTGTAAAAAAAAAATTTTTTTTTAATTTAGTTTTAGAAATTAATGTCCTTTTAAACTTTCAAAAGCTTATCAACAAAATTTGGTTTTTCCGGAAACAAAAATAACCACACAGGTATGCTTTAGTTTTAATTTTAAATAATTTGAGCTAATTACTTTCTGTAAACGAATAGATAATTTGGACCCTGCCCACATAATGCTGCTTCATTTTACGACATCATTCGGTGTCTTCTTCGTTTGAATGCTGGCACATTATATATGTTACCGGCAAAGTATAAAATTCAGGCATTCTATAGAATGCCTAGGCATTTCATATAATACCATGCGTAGTTTAAATTCAGATTCCAGATTATATTTCTTATGATGAATTTGGTGTATTTGAAAAATATTCTTTTAAATATTCCCTATTATTCATTTGTTAACTTGGGGAAATTCTATTGTAGTTGTTTCAGTATAATATATCATGGTATTCCAAAATGGTGTTTCAATAGTTCTGGTACTTTAAGTAAAATAATTTAACATCAGAGACATTTTCCGTGGTAGTCTGCTTCATTTTTGTGGTCATCAACCGGTTTCGGGCGTTCCACCCATCTTCAGGATGCGTTTTTCACACAGTGTGACAACACAGACTTGCACAGAGCAAATTCAGTTTTACACACTCTGAGACAAAGAAATTCCATAACACCATAACCATATATATACAAATTAACCATATTACAAAAAAACGATATACAAATATTTCCTATTCAAAATGACCTCTTCGGCTTAAACGGCACAAGCGTAGTCGCTGCCCAACATATGAACTTGCTAATCGTATCATATATGCCGGAATTGCTAAGCAGGTTTGGATTGAATCTTCTCTGAAGGCTCAGGAGTTGTTGGTTACTTAGCGGAAATTTTTTTCAGAGACATTTTCCTGGTAGCCTGCTTCATTTTATGGTCATCGACTGGTTTCGGGCGTTCACCCATCTTCAGGGGATGCGTTTTTCAGACAGTGTGACAACACAGACTTGCACAGAGCAAATTCAGTTTTATACACTAGTGTGTGTAAGATGTGTGTGATGAATGTACAAGATGATAGTAAAATCATAACGATCAAAGTTACCCAGTGGCAGTAATCCGCAAAAGAACTTTACACATTAGCAAGTGATTTATTTGTCTCGAGGCATTGTCGCTTGAAACGTCCTAAGGAGGATTGTCTAGGAGTGTTTGGGAAGATAGGTGATGAGCAAGAATGGTTAAGGTGTTATGGAATTTATTTGTCTCAGAGTTGGTAAAACTGAATTTGCTCTGTGCAAGTCTGTGTTGTCACACTGTGTGAAAAACGCATCCTGAAGATGGGTGGAACGCCCGAAACCAGTCGATGACCACAAAAATGAAGCAGGCTACCACGGGAAAATGTCTGGATGCTTTCCAGCTCTGCGAAACCAACCACTACAACAAAATAATTTAACTTTTAAATGATTACTATTATTAAAAAATATATTTTGAAATCGGGATGTAATAAAATTAATGACGGTGGGGGGGGCCATCCGGGATGAATTTTCCATACTTTGCCGGGTTTAACAGAAAAATTATCTCATATAAATTATAAACGAAAAATCCACAATAAAATAAATAAAAAAAATCTGGTGTTATCTAACTCGTTATAGATAATTTAAAGATTTCCTGAAATTGCCCTATTTTTTTGTTCATGTAAATTTCTTAAAAACTGATCTTAACAATTTCCCCCCGGAAACTTGGGTATGTTTAATCGGCCCTGATGGTTTTGCCGAAAGGTTAAGTAGCCTTAAAAATTTATTTCAGTTACAAAGAAAGCACGGCTCTACCCCAAGCTATTATAGAAATCAATATATGTATATTATATGCTGAAATTTCAAGAGTTTTTTAATGGAAAACGGTTAGCGATAGAAAGTTGCGACTTTATTTCTTTTTATATCAGGAATTTACGGGAAAATTTTGGAGAAAAAACGCTTCAAAGATTTTCATTAGCCCTATCATTTTTATTTTGAAATAGTTTTCCAAAAAAAAGAAATAAAAACAGATTTTTAGTAGTTTCTTTGGATCTTTAACGACATTACGCGTATCTATAAAATTGAATGTTTTAGTTCTGTGGATTTGGATTGTTAAAGGATCCGCCTAGAAGTATATCTAAAGCATCATCGGCAGTTACTAGGCCTTAAAAAAAAAAAAACTATATTTAATATAAAAAGCCACTGAACATTCATTAAAAAACCCCCCCAGATTAAAGAAAATTTGTGAATAATTTAAAATAATTACTATAATTGGGGTGATTAATATAAGATAGTGTTTGTTTTTTCAATTTTTTTAATTGATTTTCTAAAAAAAAAAAAGAAGAAATTAACCTGTCCAATGATTTCATCGCAATTTATCTGCAGTTAATGCATTTAACTTTAATGTTTCATTTTTTTACTTCCTCTAATTGCTGTGTATAGAGGAAGTATTGTAATCTATATCTTGTCATTTCATTTGGGTTTCCGACAGGAAGTTACCTGTCAAAATTCCCCAACCGGAAGTTACCACCACTTTAATGATTGGATTTTTTTTTCAGTTTACTGTGATATTTTTCATGGAAAACGGTTTCATCAATTTTTCTTAATACCTACTTTTATTATATCGACATAGACATTACAAAGAGCTTACAATTTTTATTCTCTAACATTTCTCTGAACAAAGGCGGTATTATGTTGTTTATCCTCTAAAGTGTTATTTTTAGTTTATTATACAACAAATTATTTTTATCTAAATAATAATTTAATTTAGTATTAAATATGTTGGCCAAAAAAAGTTCTGTGTTTGAAGAAAATCGATTGACCCCGGCCGGAAGTGCCCTTATTTTTTCTTTTTTTTTACTGAAGTTATTTCCGTTTTTTTTACAATTTTATCCATAAAAATACAAGACGGGTTTTTATTAAATTTATTAACTATGAATACAGAGAGAGAGACCTATAATAACTTTTGATGGGAACCCTTTTTCCCAAAGAAGTTTTGCGTGAGGACGAATGTTATGGTTTTTCTTTTAAAAAAGTCATATAATTATGTTTACATACGCAAATTAAGTTTTTAAGGTCCTTTGAGTCCAAAAAAAACAAAAAAAAAAATAGAAAAGCGGTTTTTAGGAAATAGTCAGTGTTTGTATAAACAGCATAGATCAAAAACAGAAAAAAAATTGACATTCCATGCGGATATCACTATGAGATTCAACAGGAAATTAGTTACGTGTCAAAAAATTGCTCAACCGGAAGTACCCATTTTATTGAATGGATTTTTTTTTCCGGTTTGGCAATTTTCTCAAGAATGGCTTTAACGATATTCTTTAAACTTTGTATATTAACTACAAATAGAATGAGCTACAACTTTTATTTAAAACATTTCCTCGGGAAAATTCATTTAAGGGGTTTTTCTTATTATTTTAATTTATTTATACAATTCTATCATCTGTATTATATTAAATTAGAATTGAATATTAATTAATTAATTCTTGAGTTTGATGGAAATTGGTTTACTAAACTTATTTCAGTTTTCTACAATTTATCCATAAAAAAAATAACCGACAGATTTCATTAAATTTGTAACACGAACTATTTGAATAATAGAGAGAGCTATGACTTTTTCTGGGTACTTCTTCCCCCCTAGAAACTTTATTTAAAGAAATTTTTGGGTGAGAGGGCGAGTTGTATGATTACCGCAAAAAAAAAGGCATTCTATTAGGTTTATATTCTCCAATTGATATATAAATTGAAGACAAGCAAAATATTTAATAAAAATTATTAAGTTTGAAAAAAAATGTTGAAGTATTTTTTTTTGGATCAAGTTGCATTTCCAAAATTATTTTTATTATGTCTCCGTCAATATATATAGTTATACCATTTTGAAAACTAATTTCGTTATTTAGTTTCATTAACATTAACTTTAGTAGTTTATATGTTTTGCATATATACCACATTTGTACAAATTTATTAGAGAGTTTTATTGTTCTATAATTGGCCCAGCCGCTGCATAATTTTATGAAACATCGACCCGGTTTTTTTAGGCGTTCAACCCAATTTCAGGATATCCATGATAACCGTTTGAGTTATCGCAATCATCAAAACAAAATTGATCACTTGAAAGTCGATAAAGTGGAATCTCAAGATTGCTTCAGATAGTTTCATAAACAAATGATTTTTTTATTAACATTAAAACTATAAAAAAAAAAAAAAAAAAAAAATCTGGTGTGAAACACTCACAAAACTTTCTCTTACTCCTGTTCCAAAATTTTAACTGACAAAGGTTATAGTTTGTGTACCAAATATAATGAAATTCAGTCGAAAACTGAAAAAAACTGTTCAGTAAAAGCGCACTTCCGGCTTATAAATTTTCTTAAAACTTGGCATTTAGGCCATCTATTTATTTCTAATTAATTTTGTTTGGATGATAGAATTGTATAATGAACTTTAAAAGCACTTTAGAGGAAGCTGTAACCCCACCCTTCCCCTAAAAGTGCCCTTAAATGAATTTTCCCAGAGAAAATGTTTTAAATAAAAGTTATAGATCTTTATATGTTTAGTTTATATAAAATGTTTCAAGAAAATCTTCGGAGCCAGTTTTGAGAAAATCGCGAAAAGTGAAAAAAAAAAAATCATTTACTAAAGTGGTAAAGTAAACGCACTTCCGGTTATCCGATTTTTTTTAAACTCGGAATTTCAACAACGTATTTAATTTTAATTAACATTATTTAGATGATAGAATTGTCTAATAAACTGAAATAACACTTTAGATGAAAAACCTAACCCCACCACTCCCCAATAAGTGCCCTTAAATGAATTTTCCCAGAGAAATGTTTCAAAAAAAAAGTTGTAGCTGTTAATGTGTGTAGTTGATGTAGCAAAGTTTGAAGAAAATCCTTGGAGCGATTTTTGAGAAAATCGCAAAAACGTAAAAAAAAACAACTAGTAAAGTGGTACTTCCGGTTGAAGAATTTTGACGGATGACCTACTGTCGGATCCCATGGTGATACCTAAACGGAATATCAAGTTTGAACTTTCTAAGTTTTTCATTTTTGAGCTATGCTGTTTTACATACACACACACACACACAAACCATTTAGTAAAAACCAGTTTTTTAGACTCAGGGGACCTCAAAACGGATATTTCCGGTGAAAACTCAATATCGAAAATTTGACACGATTACAATACTTCGTCTTACTAGGAGTAAGAGAAAGTAAAAAAAGAAAAGTATTTTGTTGATTAAAATAATTTTTCTATTAAAATTTTTTTAATTTTCATTAAATTAGCCTTAACCACCCCCACTTTGTGCTTATTTCGTTTTTTTTTTT
>JAAEAF010010277.1:105217-141634 GCA_011037195.1 Triatoma infestans
CGTTGTTTTAACTGAAATTTTATTTTATCAAATAATAAATTATATAACAATTCATACAAATCGGCATAATGTTATTTTTTACTCACTCTTAATTAATATATCCAATTACTACTAATTTTTTGGTGGGGAAAGGTTTAGCTCAGTGGTAACGTGCTGGACTAGCAATACAGAGGTCCCGGGTTCAAATCCAGCATACTACCCTTAGATTTTTCTCTTCGTAGGAGCCTCTATCGCACACTGTCTGTATCGAGAGAGAACACTGTCTCCGGGTGGCCAATCACCATAAAATAAATGTTGACACGCCTATAAAAAAAAAAAAATTAAAAATAAATAATATTTACAAATCATAACTTTATTTTTAAACATACTTACTTCATTTATTTTAAAGTTATTTACTTGTAAAGTTAATTATTAAAAACACGATTTGTATTTAGAAGAAGTCAAAACATATATTTCCGGTGTAAACTGATTTCCGGAAATTTGACACGATCTTAATTTTCGTATTTTTTTTATATTTTTTTTAATACAATTATAGCAATAATAAATTGATAAAATATATTATAATTTGGAATATTGACTATATTACTTCCTCTAAAGGAAAGAGGGATTAGAGGAAGTATTACAATCATGCCAGATTTTTGAAATTGAGTTTTCACCGGAAATACATATTTTGAGGTCCCCTGAGTTCAAAAAAAGTGTTTTTTTTTTTAGAAAATGGTCTGCATGTATGTGTGTGTGTGTTGTGAAAGGAATATCTCAAAAACGACAAAGTTGCAGGAAGCTCATATTTGGTATTCCATTTAGATATTATCACCGCATCATACACGAAGATTTCCGGGTAAAATCTATCAACCGGAAGTTGCCACCGCTTTAATAAATGGATTTTCCAATTTT
This sequence comes from Triatoma infestans, assembly GCA_011037195.1. Taxonomy (NCBI): domain Eukaryota; kingdom Metazoa; phylum Arthropoda; class Insecta; order Hemiptera; family Reduviidae; genus Triatoma; species Triatoma infestans. The sequence continues at coordinate 106,112 of JAAEAF010010277.1, forward strand.
TTTTTTTTTTTGTGGTTTTCAAGAAAACGGCTCCGATTGTTTTTTGAATTTGTTATATCAACTTCACATATAAAGTGTTACAACTTTTATTTGAAATATAATTCCAGGAAAATTCATTTAAGGGCACATTTTTGGGGGAGGGGTGTTGTTATGGTTCCCTCTAAAATGTTATTTTAGTTTATTCAACAATTCTATCATCTAAATAATATTTATTAGAATTAAATATGTTGTTGAAATTCCGAGTTTGAAGAAAATTGCTGAATAACCGGAAGAGCGATTTACTGAAAGTAGTTCTTAGTTGTTTTTTTGTTTTCATTTTTCTCTAAAACTAAACCATTTTTTTTTAATGAGATGTTTATACGGTAATAGCCAGAGGAGTTTTTTTAAAGAAAAAAAAAAATTTCTTTGTTGCTCTACGTTTCGGGTACCATTGGTGACCCTTCTTCAGGAGCTCTTTAGGGTAGGAGAGGAGTGAATGTTGAGAACGTTGACACTGATGTCTTCAGAACGTTGAGACTGGGTTTCAGTCTCAACTTCAGTCTCAACCTTCACTTCTCTCCTACCCTAAAGAGCTTCAGAAGAAGGGCACCAATGGTACCCGAAACTTAGAGCAATATAGAATTTTTTTTACTTTAAAAACTCCCTGGCCATTGCCGTACAAACATGTCATTGTAATTTTAAGGCCTGGCGATTTGAATGCTACAACATATCAGAACATTTGAAATATAATTCCAGAAAAATTCATTTAAGGGCACTTTTGAGGGTTTTATGGTTCCATCATAAGTGCTATTTCAGTTTATAGCACAATTCTATCATCTAAATAATATTAATTAGAATTAAATATGTTGTCAAAATCCCAAGTTTAAAGAAAATCGGATGACTAAAAGTGCGACTTTAGCTAATAAGTTTTTCATTTGTTTTGTGATTTTCTCCATAAAAATGCCGACAGTTTTAAACACTCATAAGAATTGGTAAGTGTGAAGGAAAATTTGCCATTTCGCAGTAAGAGAAAGTTGTGTGAGTGTTTCACACCAGATTTTTTTTTTTTTTTTTAATTTATTCTTCGATGAGGTTTATATTGGAATTGACCAAATCTGAGCATTTCTGTCAGCATCCCTCCAGAAATGTGCCAGTTTCCTAACAGTCAGCCTAACTGAGAGACACTTAAAGTTATTTCAAATACTCCCCCCACCCGCGGAAAAATTATTTCAAATAAATGTGAATGATTTACATATATCAGTGATTTTTTTTAGAATTCCAAGTTTAAAGGAAAACGCTTGACATGCTTATGAGCTTTCAAGGTGAAACGATCCTGAAAGTGAAACTGTTGCAAATATGGTCGAAACGTCGGTTTCTGGCAAGCCATTGACGCGATCTTAACTTGGAAACTTAAGTATTTTTCATGTATGTTTCAATACGTCTAAATTTTTTAAATTCCACCTAAAACAACAGCAATATGTTTTAAATAAAGTAAAGTAATTGGTGAATTGAAAATACCAATTTAAAGAAAGTCGTTGGAGATTAATAAATTCACTAAATATCTAAAATATTTAAAATTGGTGGTTTTAAAGTTAAAACGTCTAGGGGCGGGTGTTGGTCTATTGGCTGTGAGCATGGACTTGTAAGTGGGAGGATCCTAGTTCAAGTTCAGCGTATAACTTGCTCTATTTTATATTTGTTTAAAAAATGTAAATAGTGATAAAATAGGGCATTCACACCCACCCCGTCCACGACACCTAATTTAGTAGTTGGACGTTAAGCCCGCTTGAAAAAATAGACATTACTTTACTTACTTTACTTTAAAGTTAAAACTTCGATTTATAGTATCTTTTATATTACTTCAAGAAAAGATCTTATCAGATTCCGAATTCATTTTTACTGATACATGTTTTGAATTCTCCTAAATCCAATATACTTTTTTTACGTGGGTCCTGTGGTCAGTTATGAGGTTAGACTTTCCATTAAAGTACAATATCAGTATATTATACGATTTTTATACTAAAGTAATATTGATGTTGTCAAAATTTCCATTTAAAAAAAAAAAAAATCAGCTGATGGAGGAAATTCATAAACAGATATTCCTTAAATAGAGATACATAAATAGAGCCATTTTTCTACACAGTTAATGCTCTTAAGGAGAATACGATACCGGTCAGAAATAAATGATCAGAAATGAAGACAGAAAAAATCGTAACTGCTGATCTGTTTAATCTTCAGCTGACTAATATTCCCTAAATTTGAAGTCAGAGGATTCACATGTGATCGAAGTTAAAAAAAAAAAAAAAATAAAGTGTTAATTATATAGCAAAAATTTATTCCCAGTTCATTTATAAGTACTTATCTCCCAAAGCATGACCCCCTCCCAAAGACCACCTTTAATAAACTTTCTCAGGAAAAAGTTAAAAATCTGCAAAAATTGCGAAAACACACTTTCCTTCAACCGTTTTTTTCAAACTCGGAATTTTGGTAATATTTTTAATTCTAATTAATGTTATTTACACGAAGAAATCGTAGATTGAACTAAAATAGCATTTTAGAGCAAAATATAACCCCAATCTTGTGCTACCCTTAGATTTTTTTCTTCCCAGGAGACTCTATAGCTCACTGTCCGAAGGCCGGCAGTGCACTGAAAAGGCTCCGAGCTCCAATGACCATAGATGTTATGCGCCTTAAATTGAATTGTATATATATGTTATCCTCTCACTCGTTGGTCTAGTGGCTAGTGCACTCGCCTTTCGTGCGAGAATTCAGAGTTCGGTTGCCGTAAGGGCAAAGTCGATATTGGCCCAGCATCGTGATAAAAAGTGGGAAGCTACAGTTAGTAGTGCCCTAGCTGGCGAAGGCCGGAACTAAACGGCGTGGGAACTGTGGTGTGCATACCACACATCCCCCTATTCAAATCGCCGTCTGGCAAGCCTTGGCCTTTCATGGATTGTGTTGCGGCATAAGGTTTTTTTTTTTTCTGAATATATGTTGTTGTGATATAACGAGTTTAAAGAAAATCGTAGGAGCTGTTTTCTAGGAAATAGCAAAAAAAAACAACTTAAAATTCCATTCGGCTAAAATGGTCTTTTGGTTGAGGGAATTTCGTCAACTTCTTGTCGGATCCCATGGTGATACCCCAACGGAATGTAATATTTGAACATCACTTTGTGAACATGAACATTAAGTACATGACAGTTGTACATTAAGCTCGCCTGGAAAATTAGGCCTTACATTATTGTTATTGTATGTATCCTGGAATTTAGCCCAAGGCATTACTTCCGAGTGCACAATATGAAGGAATGAGTTGGAATCATGATGCCCGAACCATATATGTGGAGCGTTGCTTGGCAACGCAGTATATTGCCACCTGACAAATCTATTATGACCCCTCAGCGTTCTCGGGGAACTGCTAGCTCCGTACAGCATCTTCTAGTTACAGACAGCAGTGAAAAGGTGAAAATTTAAGAGCAGCACTGCTGGATAAGAACCCTGAAGCTTAGCATATAAGTCCATCGCGCCAGTCTTTAATGGGAATGGTTTCTCCATATCATAAAAACCTGTTTTATTACTTGGCAAAAAATCAGATTAAAAATCATCTTATAATTTGATTAAAATAAGCAATAAAAAAATTATAAAAATAGAAAGAAAAGTTTTTATCTCATATATATCTTTGGTACTCCTTATCCAATAAGAAGTTGGTAAGGTAAGGTCGTTTGGACGTGACGCCCAGCTCCCATATATAGCCTACCCGCATAAATCTCTTTAGTATCTTAACTGCAGTCCACATTTCTTATCGTCCTACTAAAGGTTCAAGTATTAAACCATTTGATAGCGGTATTTGGTCTTAAAGTGGATACTTTTATTTTTTCTATATTTTTCGTCTTCTGTTTGTTATTGTCCAAATTTATTGTTCTTTTAGCATTATTCGTTCATTTTTCTACTTTTGTTAAAATTCATTAATTACTTAATTCAGAGAAATTTAGATCTAATGATATTAGCTCTAATATGGACTCTAATGTGTCTAAAAAAAAAAGGTAACTGGACTTTGAAATTAACATGCAAAGGATTCTTATGAAAACGGTAACAAACTTACGAGGCATGTCCAGTAAGTAAGTGTACTGAATTTTTGTAGGTTACAAAAATTTTTATTTGAACAAAAAAATTACCTGGTTACAATAGTACATATGTAAGCTATTTTTCGATATAGTCACCATTCCTCTCAATGCAGGTGGTGAACCGGGGTATTAATTTTTTGATGCCTTCCTCGAAGTAGTTTCCCGCCAACCCCTTCGTCCACTTCTCAACCTGCCCCTTCATATCCTCGTCGGTTGAAAACCTTTTTCCACACCCATGTGCAGCTTCAGGGAGGTAAAGAGATAGTAATCTGAAGGTGCTAGTAGGTCAGGGGAATGCGCGGGGTGGTTCAGGACATCCCATTTAAACGAGGCAAGCAGTTCCTTCGTGGCGTTGTCCGTGTGTAGTCTGGCATTGTCGTGCAGCAGGCAGTCTCCCTTTGTCAGCATGCCTCTCCTTTTGTTCTGAATCGCCCTCCGCAAATTTTTTAGGGTCTCACAGTATCTTGCAGAGTTGATGGTCTCCCCTTGAGGCATATACTCAATTAAAATTATGCCTTGACAGTCCCAAAACACGGATGCCATGATTTTCTTGACTGAAATTGTGGTTTTGAACTTTTTGGCGGAGGGTGAAGAGGTGTGACGCCACTGTTGAGACCTCCTTTTGGTTTCAGGTGTGAACCCAAGTTTCATCTCCAGTAAAGATGGAGCGGAGAAATTCATCCCCATGGAGTTTGTAGCGCCTCAAAAACTCTTGCCCGGCCTCCACTCGATTCACTTGGCGGGAGATTGGATTGACATTTTTCACGAAACGTATTGTCGCGTCGACAGTTCTCAACGTACTGACCTCGAACTGGTCTCGTTGCGGAGGGGAGGAATCAGGCTACACGACAGTGTAGCCAACATGTCGAAAACAAAATCCTCCGGCCGTGAGAGCCTCAGTAAACTTACTGGACATGCCTCGTATATACACGTTAAACTGGGATTCGGCCTTCTTCCTATATAGAGATATCAGAGTCTTACTTGTAGCCGGCCATTTTCCAGTCAGTTCAGTTCACGTGAGCCATAAACTAGTTCAGTTATTAAACAGAATTGTGCGGAGTTATGGGAAAAAAAATTTCTCAAAATAAAAAAACCTAGGTAGCTCAAATATTTCGTTTAGATACTACCATCGTATACGATACTAAAATTTTGTTGAAAGCCCATCAACCGGAAGTGTTATTTTTTTTGAAAATAGCATCAAGGATTTTCTTTAAACTTCGCATGTTAATTGGCACACACATTCTTTCTAGGTCCTATTATTTTCATTTAAAACATTTTTTTAATGAAAATTGATTAGAATTAGGTAGCATCGTGTTTAAATCCAGTTTCAAAGTGCTGCCCTTAGATTTTTTATCTTAGGAACCTCCTCTAAGACGTCTCACTGTCCGTTGATGGGTAGCGATATTTATAACATAAAAACACTGCCCCAGCGGCCGGCTCTACACTATCCGGAGAAAGTTCCGAATGCCAATGATCACAGAAGTAAAAGTTCAGTATAATAACACTAGTAGGGGAAGGGATTAGCTCAGTGGTAGGCACTGAACTCCTACTACGTGGAGGTCCCAGCTTTGAGTCCAATCCCCTCGAAAGCCCTTAGATTTTTTTTTTCTTTTTTCTAGACCCTCTCACTGTCCAGTGAAAGATAGTGTTGTCTTTATAACAAGATTGGCAATGCACTGAAAAAGCTCCGGGCATCCATAACCATAAGAGTAGACGCGCCTGAAAAAATAAAAAGGTGCACAAGTTCATCTTAAAATTTTGGAGGCTCTGAACAGATACAGTGCTTGATCCAACTTCCGTTACTGCTGGTGCGGAGAGTACAGAAAGGATTTCCAAAGGAACAGCAGCTTTAAAAACCCTATAGCTTCTCTAGGAAGAAGGTTATGATGATAGGAGATGAGTTTATGATGCAGATTGCAGTATTCTTTCATTATTCTGTCATGTCAAAATGTCATGTTCGAACTTGTTTGCAATTTTGAGAACAGAATTTAAAAATATTTCCCCCACCGAAAAAACAAAATGCAGTCAATTGGAAATAGAAATATTTCCTTAGAGCTCCTTCTTCCTCGATGAAGAATACTTAGCTTCACTTTCGTAACGAAAAATTATTCCAGTAGTCAACATCACGATTGATAATGTATATAAAGATCTCTGTGCATTTTGTACTTTTCCAAAGAATAAACCAGAAATGCTGGCTTGTAAACAACCACTCTCATAGAAACCAAAGGAATGTAAAGTAATGTTTTCATGTCAAATTTTCCTGATGGATTTTCACCAGAAATTGAAGTCCACCAGAAAAGAAGTTTTAGAAATTGGTTTCTTCCTCTCTATTAATATAGTTTTTCTCATTTTCCCGAAATTGCTTCTGCAATTATCTTTGAACTTGGTATATATTTAAACATATGTAGATCCTCAATATTATTTGAGAATTTATCCGAGAAAATATATTTTAAACAAGTTTTAAGAGTCAATTATGACTTTTCCGAAAGATTTAATCTGAATTTATTATATAGATTCCTCAACTATCAGATTTGTAGATTGTTGTAGGGGGATTCTCGTACTGCGACCTGAAAGATCTATTGTGCCCCCCCCCCGGAACCTTCTCAGTGCTCTGCCGGCTTCCAAGCGGTGTTCTCTAGCTAGCTACAGACAACACTGCCCCTTCACCGGACAGTGAGTTGTAGAGGCTCCTAGGAAGAGAAAATCTAAGGGCAGCATGCTGGATTCGAAACCCGGGACCTCCGCGATGCTAGTCCTGCGCGCTACCACTGAGCAAAACCCTTCCTTCTCCCTTGACTTACGCCAATTAACTAGGGACGGAGACCCTTGTTTGTGTACTGTATTTGTCCTTGTCTGTAAAGTGTAGAGTGATGTAGTTTAGTGTATTGTGTACTGTTATGACGAAGTGCATGGCAGATACCCCTTGCGGGCAAACTATCAGATTTGTGACAATTCCCGGATATAAGAAAATTCGTTATTAGGATAGTGAATACACCAACTGAGAAATTTTTTTGAATCTTTAATAGAATTTTGCTTCCGCGAGATAGAATTCATGCCAAAATGTTGATTCAGGTTTTTTTTTTTTAAGCCATCTTTGATTTAATGTGCTAATTTTCTAAGATTATGACTGAAAACCGGATGTTAGATTAATCATATCAGCAAGAAATAATTATCTACAAAGTTTTTAATTATCTTTATTTATTATCAATAGCCTATTTAAGTACGATATTGTTTAATTTTTTTTTAATTTTCCTTTGCGCAGGTGTGTGTGCGTGTCGTGGTACTAATTTGGAGTAATGTGGTGAAGAAATATATATTGAAGAAATAAAATAAATAATAACGAAATACTAAGAAATAATACAGTGCAATGGAACCATTATCTGACTCTAGCTTGTGTTTACAAGATTTAGTAAGTAGTACCGGTGGAGGGGGTAATGCAGGAGGCAGTGCCGGGCCGCAGGGTGCCGAAGCTCCATCACATATGGACCAACCACTGTTATTGCACCACCATCATCACCATGAACCACTACCACCACCACCGTTACATCATGAACCGTTGGAAAAACTTAAAAGAGGTAAGGTTTTTTTCACTTTTCAATTTATAAACTAATTGTAAATCCTTTTAATGATAAGTTTCACCTGATACTATGGTCCTGATTGTTTTTTTTATTTATAATTTGCAAGATAGTATAACAGTTAAGTAATTTACAAATGATAATGTACCTTACATTAATGCATATACAGTTTGTAAAATTGGCATAAATAGTTATTGGACAAACAGTGTTCATTGTACAATTAGTGAGCATTTCCCTCCACTAGTTGCTAGGAGGGGCGAAAGGAGGGATATATAGTGGGGATAGTGATAGGATATACTGTTTGCCACCCCACCACTACTGCATCAAACAATTATTTTATAAAGGAATTTTGACTAACAATTTATTTTTGTTTTCTTTTGCAAAATTTACGATTACGACCAGCAAAGTGATTTGTCACTTTATTTCCTTCAAAAAGGAATAGAGAATAGAGCTTAAGGCAATAGATCACTGAATTATCATTAATTTGCACGGAATTAATATTACACTAAATTTTATATAATAATAATTAATTTTACACTAAAATTAATTTAGTGGATTTTGGATGAGTGGTGACGAAGCTTGAATTTGGTGAAATGTAAAATTTACTGCTGGAGGTGTTGGTGAAAGTAATATTTGATCTTGAAAGATCTTAATGTTAATAAAGCTTTAAATCTGTGCGGTGTTTGAATCTATACTATAGAGTGGAGCATGTACGCAAGGTCACATTTTGCTCTCTAAAATATTTACTCTCGAGGTTGACGTCAGAGATATCTTCCATATTAAGATCGACACAAGAAATTCGCTAACTATCCCTAGGTTTGCTTCTTAGTTCATTCATTTTTTTTCTGTGTTCATGAGAGAGAGAAGTTTCGATACGAATAACGCTCTTTAAAAAAAGCTTATTTTAATGGGATCCGATTCATTAAAGATTCATAGGATCCGAAGAGCGGAGATGCCCAAAAATGAACACAAAAAGGTTTTTACTTCCCACCTAGGCCAGACTAGGAAGGGACAGTTCAATTCATATAAATAGAGAACAGCGGTACAGTTGCACAACAGTTTATGACAAGTTTACAAGCAGTCAGCAACATCTACTACCTCTCATCTCTCAGCTAGTCTGTCTCTTTATATCTCTCTCGTTACCTAACTTCTATTATACTTGTAAAGTCCTTGCAGTTTGTGTGTTCTTTTCATTATATAGTGTTCAGCATATCATCTAGTTCATTTTTCTAAAATCCATTTTCTCTTATTCTCTCTCCTTCAAACTTCCATTATATTTGGACCCATCTTCCTCCACTTTTCAACCCACTTTCACCCAAATTGAGGGTAAGGGAGTGCGTTTTCTTTGAACAGCTTTTTATATTGGCCTCATAGACCAACTTTCAGATCAGTAATATTCCTAATAATTTACAGATCTCAGAGTCCTTTTCGTTACCTTAATGACACATGAAAATTTAGGATAGGAAAAAGAAGAAGGCAAGTTAAGGAATCATCATGTTTAACATCTTCAACCATTTGGCAAAGATGAAAAGTTAACAGGTTCATAGGGAAGAAATTTTCATAGTTTCTATTCTCTCTCTTTCTTTCCGAAAGGAGAAAGGTTGTGTTAGCTGTGAGCTGCTGATTATAGGAATTTAAATTCTAGATGGATCTTCTCAAAGTGATTTGATCTCTTTGTGAGAATATCATATAAAAAAAAAAAATCACAAATTAATAAAACTAGATATGCCACTGCGAGTTCAGAAAGATGGTTCCGGTCATCCGGGATTACAACTTTACTGATTTTTATTAATTTTTTTCTCAAGTTTTCGGGATTTTCTCGGGTAAACTACTCCAATTAATTTCTTCCCAATTTGAACCATTTTACTTTCTCATATATATATATATCTCACTGACCGTCAATGGTCGCGGTCTTAATCCGTAACCTCAAGTGCATATTTCATATCAAATATATCCTAAATACCTATATGTGAAGTAATTTATAATGGGGTTGATGAAGGAGAGAAAGGAGTCTGGTTTGAATGAATAAACAAAATATGGCTAACACTGTATAATTATAAGAAGTGACACTGACTGCCCTGGGCTTTACACTTAAAATGGTAGAGTATGGTAATGACATGTTGTGACTGGCGAGTGACCTCAGTTGTATGAACTCTATTGTTTATCTATCTCCCGTCGCTGTATTTATATAGTTTCTCCCACTCTAGTCCGTGAGAGTGGTCCTGTCATTTGTCTCTCTCTTTCTCTGCTACGGATCCTCTCTTTAGATCTTATTACATAATTGACTCCTTTTCACCTGTTTAAGGAGTTTTATCTCTGACGTCAACCTCGAGAGTAAATATTTTAGAGAGCAAAATGTGACCTTGCGTACGTGCTTCCACTCTATAGTATTCATTCACCGGATTCAAACACCGCACAGATTTAAAGCTTTATTAACATTAAGATCTTTCAAGATCAAATATTACTTTCACCAACACTTCCAGCAGTAAATTTTACATTTCACCAAATTCATGCTTCGTCACCACTCATCCAAAATCCACTAAATTAATTTTAGTGTAAAATTAATTATTATTATATAAAATTTAGTGTAATATTAATTCCGGGCAAATTAATGATAATTCAGTGATCTATTACCTTAAGCTCTAAACAGGTTTTCATGGGTAACAAACATCCAGTGCTAAACGTTTAGTAAAAATACCAAATTTGAAGAAAATACTGGAAATGCATCTATATAATATTTATCTGCTTTTCTCGAATTTTTTTGTTGTTGTTGGTAATAGTTTTAAAGATTTTACTTAAACCTATGATTAGAACTGAGGACGTTCTAATATTAATAGATACTACTATGGTTGGCAGGGCAGCGTCAACGGCCAAATATAACCATTCATAAAATATTAATGAATTCAGTAAATTAAATTCTTGAATAGTTTCAGGAATTTAATTTCTCTCTCATTCTCATAATTTAAAAAATAAAAAATATAATAGAAATTGAATGTGAATAGAAAGAGATATTTGGTCTGGACATATTTTTAGGGTTGACTGTCCCTGTCGTTGCTAACTTCCCAGAGTTGACAGACAGCACAAGCCCAATGTACCAACAAATTGTGCAAGCTGATTGGTTAGTCTTGCCCAGGGATTAGTAAGGAATTAGTCCAGGCCAAATACTGGGAATGGACAACTGAAAAAAAAAAAAATACAGCTTTAGTATACACCCTCATTGTGGCAATGTATCCATCAATTTTATATTTACTTTTTTTTTTCTTCTTTTAAATAAAATTACAATTTTTACATTTAGTATTACTGATGTAATAATTACTTTTTACTTTCTCTTACTACGTATACTAGGAGGATATATTGCGATCGGGTCAAATTTTCGAAATTGAGTTTGCATCACAAATACATGTTGGTGAGGGTCCTCTGAGAAAAAAAAAAATAATAACTTTCACTGTAATCGTTGAATATTGTGACAATTATTACACTAAATTTAGTGAAGAAAGTTCAACTTTCATACACAAGTGAGTTACAAAACTAATTTCTCTCACTTGTGTGTAAAAGTAACATTATACAACTCTAACTAGCCCGACATCTAGCGGCATTACGCGAAAATAAGATCAAAACAAAACACAGATACAGCGGATTTGAGGTTATACCAAACGAAACAGGTTATAAGGAGAGTGAGTATTTTTCTTTTTTTTAAATTTAAGGCGCGTCAACATCTATGGTGTTCTCTCGCTATAGACAACATTGTCCATCGCCGAACAGTGAGCTGTAGAGACTCCTAGGAAGAGAAAAATCTAAGGGGTAGCCTGTTACGAATCGCTTCCCTAGGGAGTATTTGACTTGAATTAAAATACATTATATTCACATTTATATACGTATATTCATAAAAATTTAAAATCAATTTAATATAGAAAAAATCTAATATTTAACTCGTGAACGAAGTATTTTTTACATCTCTCGCCCAGTTTGAAACACTCGCTGCTCTTTTGCGGTGAAACATTGAACTCGAGTATGTAAAAAGTTCTATTTCTCTCACTTGTCAAATAAAAAAATATTTTAGCGAAACCAGTGTGTATGTGCCCACCACCTTATCGACGATAAGTTTCTGGTCAAAATCCATCAATCGAAAGTGCGACTTTATTAAATAACATTTTTTATGCGTTTTTTACGTTTCTCTCGACAAATGACTTCAACGGCTTTCTTTAAACCTCGTATTCTATCTACCACATATAAAAACGCCTATCACTTTTATTTGAAGCATTTTTCCAGCAAAATTTATTCATTGGGGGAGGGTTCTCGAAGAGTAGCAACGTTAAGCTGTCCTCTAAAGTACTAATTCAGAACAATGGTATGATTCTGGAATCTAAGATTCTTTTAGGAAAAGTGACTGCGATCTGAAAGATCTATTGTGCTCCCTGGAGCTTTCTCAGTACACTACTGGACCATCAAGCAGTGTTCTCTAGTTACAGACAACACTACCCATCACCAGACAGTGAACTGTAGAGGCTCCTAATAAGAGAAAATCTAAAGACAGCCCTGTTGGATTTGAATCCGGGACCTCCGTGTGGGTATCCACTGAGTTAATCTCTTCCCAATCATTTTGCAACCTATATAATATTAATGTATATTAGCAGCAATGCAGCAATTCCAAATTTAAAAAAATTGTTTAACCGGTTGAATTTACACAAGACGTGTATATTGTTCCATAAAATATTGTAAAGCCCTATTTTTTCAGGCAAGCTTTAACCATCCAGCTACCAAATTAGGTGTTTGTACGGGGGGGGGGGAGGAGGGGCGAAACCACATACTTTACTGTTGACATTTTTCAAACGAATATAAAATTTAGCAGTTTATACGCGGGACTCGAACTGGGAACCTCCCAGATATAAGTCCATGCTCATAACCACTACACCAGACCCCACTTCTTATTCCATAAAATAAGCGTCGAGTATTGCAATAAATTAACGCAAAAAAATTCTGTTATTATGCAACGTCATGGATTAATAATAATAATAATAATAATGTTTTATTTGAAACAAGGGAGAGAGAAACACTTTAATGCAAATATTTGCAATACAAAGGGTGCCCAATTAGATCGGGTTGCTAGACACACAGCGTACCAATCAGTCAATCAAGATATATAGATAAAGTGGGAAAAAAAGAAGTCAAAACCAATACTACACTATTGAGAGATCCTCAATTCGTCAGGCAAAAAAAAGAAAATCGTCCCTAACAAAATAAGCGGGCAGAACAATCAAACTCATGTCCCGTAGATGTGGTGGTGGATAATGCCAATCGAGTCCACGATGATAGACTCCGCCAAGGCCTCCAACTCCCTCAGATCAATCCCTAGCTCCTGAAGGAAGCTGAAAGTCAGCTTAGGGATGACACCTCGGGCACCGAACCAGAGACCCCGAACCCGAAACTCTCGATCACCGAAGTCATGGAACCTCTCTTTCAAGAAGGGGACACAACTCTCTTTTTTTTCCAAGTCCACCTTCTCCGCCTGGTCCGGGTCATTGCTCTCGAATCTCACGGTCGGGTCGAGGACTAGAGCCGATCTGTCGCGGTCATGAAGGGCGACTATATCGGCATACCTCGTCGATCCCGCTAAGTCGATGCAATAAACTTCCTCAAAGCACGTATATCCTTTTTCCTTCAGGAGCCGAATTAACTCGTGCTTGACCTTATGGTGGCGTCGAGTGATAAGGAGGGAGTTAAATGGGCATTTTCCCAGCACATGAGCTGGAGTTTCCGTCTCCCTGCCACACTTGCGGCAGAGGGTCCCAACTTCTCCCACCATTTGTCCACTGGCACCAGGAACACCACGAAGTGGTGCGTAGTTAGAATTCAATTTTATGGCGTTTATCCACTCAGAACCTGTCAATATCGAAGAGGAATTTATTCAGTTTAGGCGCATCCCTAAAATGTTGAGCCCCGATACCCTGCCACTTGCACCGAGTCCATTCCTCGAACGCATTCTCCCGCAATGTCTGCCTCAATTTTTTGACGCTCGTGTGGTACTCCTGACTCATGTCCAACCTCACAGCGCATTGACTCACCTCTGCCTCAAAGTCAAACACTGACTGGAATTGTGCATCCTGGACCGAGGACAACCGCTGAGCGATAGACCAATGTTGGAGTGGTGTCTCCCATTGACATCTAACTAAACCCAAACCTCTAAATCTTCGTGGAGCATACAACATAGCTGTCGACGTGTTAGCTGGTAAATACATTTTCTTCAAAATACAAAAAAATAAAAAAACATTCTACGGCATGGAAATTCCGTCAGCCGGAGGGTTAACGCAAAGAATGAAATTACATTTCGAAAATTAAATTAATAATAAAAATTAAATAAAACAAAATATACACTACAGTAGCACACAATACAAAAATTACAACAAAAAATAGAAAAGTAAAATAAAAAATTGACAGCTTGGAAAAATGAAAAAGAAATAGAAACAGAAAAATAAATAGAATAATAAATACAATAAAGAATAATAGATAAATACTTGCTAATCTAAAGACTATAAAAGAAAATTATACATGCTTCTGAAAAAAGAAAAGAAAAATGCATAAATAGATTCTCTGAAAAAGGAAAGGAAAAATACATAAATAGATAGAATAGAAAATAAGGAAACTGAAAAATAACTTATTAAATGGCAAAAATGAAAAATTAAACAAAAAATTTAATTTATCTAATATATTTGTAAGAAATATACGCAAACCTTGAAGGCAATAAGACTGTGATGATCACATCATACGTCGACCATATTGCCACGCATGTCGCGCAAAGTCGATTAAACGTTTGCAATCTTTCTCGGAAGAAGCGTTAAGAAAGGGTATCATTGCAGTTGCGGGAAAGGGGCTAAGACCAAGGTACCACACCCGCAATTCACTAAGAGCAGTATATTCGCACAAAAAAATGATATAAATCCTCCCTCACAAACGGATCACAGAGTGAGCAGTTAGCATCAGGACGATCAAGCCATGGTATGAAATTTAAATGTAAAAGCTCATATCTGAGCTTAAACAACTATTTCAAATCATTCAGATTAAGAGCTAAATGGCGGTAATCATGGATTAAAAAAAATAAAAACGAAAAATATCAAGAAGTTCAAACTTGAATCTGTTTGATGGTAACCACAAGGGGAACAGGCAGAAAGTTTTTTAAAATTTATTTGTTTATATGTTTCATAAAAATATTATACTACATGTAATAAATTTAATAAAATACAAAGTAATTATTGATTAATTTAATATAATCAATGTGGTGATTAATTAATATTAATTTTTAAACTCCTAAACTATTAATATAATCTCACAAATTCATTTGTAAAGTCTTCCCGACTTTTAATGTAGGTTTCGTTGGTTGGCCATTTCTTATAGTGGTGTTATCTCTTCAAATTCCTCAACAGGAATTAACACTTTATAAAATGGTTTTTTGAGTTTTCTGTGGTGGGGTTTCCTCGAAAGTGGCTTCAAGATCACTCATAGACACACCACATATATATAGTTTTATCACTTTTATTTGAAGCATTTTTTCAGGGAAAATTCATTTTATATCTGTTCTGTGGGGGAAAGAGTGACGATAGCCTTTCCTCCGAAGTTTCAGCTCAGAATATTGCACAGGTCTTCCAACTAACCATCACTTTTGACTCTGACTTTATTTTAAAAATTTTAGGATATTCTGAAAAAAGTGGGAGGAACATCATGGTACCCTTGAAAATGTCTTCTGTTCCTCCAACTGTTATATAACAGTAAAAATATTTTAGTAAACATTCCAAGTTTCAAGGAAGTTAGTCATTTTAGAACTATAAGAATTAATAGAGGTGTGAGTGTTTCATAACGGATTTTTTTTTTTTTTTTTTGGACAAAAAAGATACAACATCAGTATTTGGTCAATCCCCCCCCCACTCTCATTAGATCTAACATTTAATTATTGTTTTTACTTGACCTGGAACACACCCATCCGCTCTTCAATTACTCAGTGCTTGTTCAAAGCAACTTACCGATACTTTGTTTTATAGAACCATTCTTAACAAACTACTCTACAACTTCAAGTACCAATATCCTTTAACTCATGTTTAGAAAAAAACAAAATATATCTTGTTCGAAGACCTCACAAGTTGACCGCCTTTGATAAAAAAAAAAATCTTACATAAATAAATCTATATTTAAAATTAAACGGTAGAATTATTGAAAAAGTTACAAGACCTTGAAGTTATGTCTTTATTAAGATACTCAGTTGTACGGTTTTTTTTTCTTGTGAACGGACCGTACGGACCCTTATATGTTCAGGCTGGAGATTCCAACAGAAGAGAATAAAAATAGATGAGGATTTACTGGAGAAATGGAAATCTCGTTGGGCTTCTTCGAGTAAGGGTAGGACAATCCTATATGGGACCCTTATATTTGGGAACAAAAGGTCCTGGTGCCCAAAATATTCCGCATTATTCAAAGACTTTTAGAACACAAACTTTGGGTGTGAAACAGTAACACAATTTTCTCTTACTCCTGTTTAAAAAAAATTCTATATAAAATTACAGATTTTCTATTAAAGTCACATTACCGGTTAATCGATTTTCTTCATTTGGGATTCTAGCAATGATGATAGTAATGTTAGATAAATGGTAAAAATCATAACAATGCACCGAAATGTATCTTAGAGAAATGTATAACGCTACTGTTGCCTCAGAACACTGTAGCTCCCTTGAAATAAATTTTCCCGCGAAAATGTTTCAAATAAAAGTGATAGGTATTTAGATATATGTAGTGTATGACGTAGAACGACTTCAACTGAGGCTCTCCAAGTTCTCATAGGCTGTCTCCCTGTAGATTTGGAAGTTGTTAAAACGGCGGCTAGATATCTTCTGAGAAAACGTAAAAATTTTTCCTATTACGGTATAAGATGGAGGCATTACCTATTCAGGAAGAAAGTTATGATTCTGAGCTCTGGAGATTCCAACAAGAAGAGAATAAAAATAGATGAGGATTTACTGGAGAAATGGAAATCTCGTTGGGCTTCTTCGAGTAAGGGTAGGACATACTTTCGTTTTGTTCCTGATGCTGCTGGAGGCAGGAGAGTGGTTCCTTCAGAGTTCTCTTACGCTGTAGCGCGATTGGTGACAGAGCATGGTCTTTTAAATGGAAAGTGGTATGATATGGGGCTTGTAAATAATTTTCGGTGTCACTGTGGAGAGCGTGAGTCTGCGGAACATATAATCTTTGACTGCCATTTATATGAAGACTTTAACTGCCATTTATATGAAGAGTGCATATGTAAGGAAAGATTGGATTTCATGTGGGCCTAACCAGTAAAAATCTTGGTCTGTTATTAGAAAACAAGTTTGCTTATGAAGCTTACAGTGAATTTGCGTCCGTGGCATTATCTAGAAGGATTAACAATAGTTGGGTAGAATAGACGGAGTGAACGTGGGTTGATTGTATTTATTTATTGTTGTGCATGCGGTATGAATGCGATAAGGTTAGTGTTTAGGATTAGTATACTCGTATAATAGTATTAGTATATTAGGTTCCTTAATTGAGGCCCCCCAGGAATATCGAGTATAGGGGAACTGACGTGTTTTGGGTTTTGTAAATATTTTAGGAAATTTAAATATTGTAAATATTGTATATTTGATCTTTTAAGCAGTAGTCCCACGCGTCTATGGATTTGGCAGATATTATATGTTGATTGTACTGTGTATGGGCAGGAATGAGCACGAGCTAGGTACTGCCCTCTAGTGGGTTTAAAAAAAAAAAATGTAGTGTAAGAAAATCATTTGAAGCCGTTTTCCAAAAAAAATTGGAAAAAATAGAAAAAAAACAAAAAGCATTCTCGACAACTCAATTTCGAAAATTTGACCCGAACGCAATATTTCCTCTTATTAGGAAATTCCTCTTTTTTTTTATCTATTTCTTCAAGTGCCATCTCCTACCAGAAAGGTTAGCAATAGCAATACGAATATTGGATGCTGCTGCTCTGAAAATTTCTATGGAAATGCAGTTATACCAATGTCCTTAATAGAGGCAGGATATCCTTCTTTCTCTATTTCTGTAACTTGTATCCTCTCTTCAGTTATAAATTACAATAATCTATACTTTTCTACTGTTACTTCATGTTCTAAATGTTTTTAACTTTTTTATTTTTAAATTATTTATGATTTCTGAGTTTGTTTCCCATACTTTGTGACCTCATCATTAATTATCCTATCTATACAACTAATCTTCCGTATTCTTCTGTATATTCACAGCTCAGTTACTTCTAACTTATCTAAAGGTGTGTTCTTAAGTGTTTAAGACCCTCATACCGTGAAATAGTACTGAACGCACAGTACCTTTCTTGATCTCAGCTGTAAACCTAATACACTGGTACAAAGTATATTCCTCATTTTATTTAAAAATCATTTCTTGCTTTTTATATCATCAAAATAAACACTGTTTTCATTCACTAACTTTCCAGCTTACTTATACTTCCGAACTTATTTTTTCTGCTTCTTCCTGTTTTATGTGAAGGCCTTGTTTGCATTTTTACATTGAAGAAAATTATGAATTTCATCTTATCTACGTTTAACGTTAATCATATTTGAAACCAAACTATGACTCACTTATATCTTCTTATCTTATATTTCTTATACTTCTTTTATCACTGGTCCTTTAAGACCTGCCGGGGGACGATATTTACTTCATTCTCAGCCATGTCGATCTTCCTAGGAAGTATAAGTAATTAAGTTGTTTTCCATTACCTCTTCCATTGCCGTATCCCTGCCAGTTCGAACATTAGTTTCATACAACCAAGTAAAATTGAGTAAAATCCAGTAAATTTTGAGTACCACTTATTTATTTATATTTTAATTATGGAGAAAACTTATGGGATAATGCGGAAAAGTGGTGTAAAATGTTTGCTCGTTTCACAAAAAACGTCAACAAGAGTCCACCTTGCTTTCTCTTCTTAGTGTTGGAAATAACACGATTTTGTCAAGTTTTTGAAATTGTGATTTTCTTCGGAAATACATGTTTTGAGAGTAAATAAGGAATATTGGAAACGATACAAATCTCAACTCGAAAGACTGAAGCCACAGAAGACTTTCCTACAAACAAATCCAGATGCTAGCAACAGCATACGTTCTCTTCCTCAGTCATAGAGAGACGCCTCCACTTACTACGAAAATTAATTAGTTTCAGTTGTCATGCTTTTTCTTATGACATTACCCTGATCGTAGGGGAAACACAAAACATGAATGTGAATTGAGGGAGACTATTGAGGAAAATACTTACATAAGATACCCCATTATGTCGTTAGAAATGTAGATGTACATATTTTTCGGCTCATTTCAGCAATGGACGTACCAGTCGGAAAAACACCAAGAAATTTTGATGGGAAAGATCGTTGCTGTAAGAGTTCCAAAATCAAGAAATGCAACGGACGGTAATTTTGATCGATTCCCAAGTGAACAAGAGCGACCTGCCGGCTCAGAGAGGATACAGAAATACCTCGAACTATTTCAGAGCGTTTAACAAGAAGGAAGGACTGTCCCACCTTCCAATAGATTCCTAGCCATGTGGGAATTGCAGAGTGATTTAAAATATTATGTATTTTGATATAATTAATGAATAATATTTTTTTTCAAATTTTTACCCCGTCGACTAATATCTTTGACTCCTTTATATGTAGCACACATTACACACTGTGCTGGCGTGCCCTGTATTTGGGTTGATAGTATATACGCATATTATCTTTAAAGAAGATCGTTAGAGTGTTTTGAAGAAAACATACAAAAAAACACTGAAAACATTGCTAGTAAAGTCCGCACTTGTGGTTGACGAATTCTGATCGAAACTTTCATGTCGATTCTCTTAAAAAGGAATGTTTTTTAGAATTCAGGTTATCTCACAGAATTTGTAATTCCGAAGAAAAATTCAATTTCGAAAATTTGTTATGATTGCAATAAATATAGTAGAAAAGGAAAGTTAAGTTTTAAATAAACTAAGGAAATTATATTTCTATGATTATATTCCCATTATATAGATCGATATATAAGTGATGGATTTTAAAATACTGTTCAAAACGTATAAGAATATGTTAATTAGGTAATTAGTTCATATTGATAACATGCGAACAGATGAGAGGATATGTGACGTTACTTGGTGTTGTTATTACAGAGAAATGCTATGGTTGGATTAGAGATCGTCATCCGGTGATGGGAGAGGGATGTGACGTTTACCACCTGTTGGATCTAATATGGTCTCCTGATGTTCTTCATTCACTAGTTTTCTGCGTTAATATATTCTCCTCTACCTCTCTCTTTAATATCGTATGATTGTCATTATAATTTAATAACGGAGTCATTATTTTATAGGAAAAAAAGGATTTTTATTTTGCATATAAAGAAGAAATTAATTTCATTTACTGTTAAATATGTGATTGGCTTCGCAATACTAGATAATATCCGGAGATTTTGCCACGCTTCTCTTCCTTAACTCTAAACGGTTTTTCGGATTTTCCTTCATGATCAGAATGTGGTAGACTGTAGATTGTAGACTATTGTAGGGAATCATTGCACTGTGACCTGAAAGATCTATTGTGGCCCCAGGAGCCTTCTCCAATGCATAGCCGGCCTCTAAGTAGCGTTCTCTAGCTACAGACAACACTGCCCATCACCGGCAGTGAGTTGTAGATGCTCCTAAGAAGAAAAAAATCTAAGGGCAGCATGCTGGATTTGTCTCTTGGCATTCGCCAATTAAAGGAACGGAGACCCTAGTTTGTCCTTATCTGTAAAGTGTAGAGTGTATGTAGTTTAAATGTGTTGAGTACTGTTTTGATGAAGTGCATGTAGTACTGAGCTATAGTAACCCGTGGGGTCGCTACTCTCCAAGTAACTACATGCAACAGATACCCCTTGCGAGCAAGTTTAGTGTAAAATCATTTGATTTCCATTACAAAGTTGCGAAAGTGACAGAAACTTGTTTAAATTATGTGTTTTTTTATTGTGTGTGAGTGAATCTCCAGAACTCGACGAACCAGACCTTGAAGATGGAGAAAAATCCGAAACTGGTCTCTATCATATTTTCATTTATATCCGGCACTATAGCCCAGTTCGAGCCCTGGCCTCCTTCATTAAACTTGTTCTACCGCTCTCTGGCCATCGCCAACGACCACCGGCTGCGACGTTCCCATTCTTAGAGCTATCTTTCAATATTTGTCTTTTGGCCTGCCTATTTTCCTATACCCACCTGACCTAAAAGACATAATTGTCTTGGGTATTTGGTCATCTTCCATTCTTTGTTCATGGCCTGCATTTGCACATAATGAAAATATCCTTACAAAGTTCATTCTATCTCCTGCTCCTTTTTCCATTTTCTATTAATGACCCACATATGCATTTCAACACTTTCATTTCAAAAATCCGTAGCTAATACACATTTGCTTTAGCAAATACCCAGCATTCTGAGCCATATGTTAAACACTCCTGTTAACCCGATTTTACTCTGTGCAAATCTGTCAAGTTATCACATTGTTTACCAAAACATCCTAAAGATGGGCGATCACCCGAAACCGTTTGATGACCATAAAATGAAGCAGGCTATCAAGGAAAATATTTCTGATGCTTTCAAGCTTTTCGGACCCAACCACAACCACGGCAATTATCGCTATAATACGCTGTAATAATAATAATAATAATAATAATAATAATAAAATTAACTGAATAAACAAAGTCAAAGTAAACATATTCAAACAATGTAAAAAAACGTAAAACATATAACTGTGTAACAATATTAATAGGGAAGGGATTAGCTAAGTGGTTAGCGCGTTGGACTCCCACGCGGAGGTCCCGGGTTCGAGTCCAGTACTACCCTTAGATTTTTTCTTCCTAGGAGCCTCTACAGCTCACTGTTCGGTGATGGACAGTGTTGTCTGTAACGAGAGAACACTGTCCGGAGGCCGGCAGTGCACTGAGAAGGCTCCGGGGGGCACAATAGATCTTTCAGGTCGCAGTGCGATAATCCCCTACATCAAAAAAAAAAAAAAAAAACAATATTAATCAAAAATTAAATTCTTCTATTAAGTATTTTTCTATACGCAAGTGATTCATGGGCAAAGTCGGTGTTCACCCAGCATCGTGAGAAAATATGAAAAGCTACAGTTCGTAACGCACCTAGGTAGCAAAGGTCAGATCTAAACGGCGAGGGAACTGCGGCTCACTTATATATCGCCGTCTTGCAAGCCTTGGTCTTTTATGGACTGTTGCTCCAAAAGTGTGAGGTGAAGAGCTTCATAGATTGTTAACTTCTGCCAAATCACGACTGTTAAGAAACGCAAATCCCCCCCACCCCAATTCTAATTTCCCAGGGCCAAAACATTTCTTCCATGATATGCTTCCCAAAATAGGGACCTACGGCTACAAAATGATTGAATTGAAATAATTTTATTTGAAGATTACACAATGCACATTTTTGTCTATCACCGGGTAGACTGATGAAAATCAATTAACAGAAAAGTGCGGTTTTACAAAATATGTTTTTGAGTTGTTTTTTTTTGTAATTTACTCGACAATTAGTTACAACGTTTTTTGCTTTAAACTTGAGATTCTTGCTGCGTAGATAGAAACGTATCACTTTTATTTGAAGAATAATGAATTGGAGGTCTACCAATCAGTTAGTTTAAATTTTAATTTTCCCAAGCTTTGTTTGTTTTGACATAGAGCGCTCGACATAGGGCTGCTCAGGTATACAAGTAAAATCCCTACTACCAATTTTTCATGCCTTGCCCAACTAAACATTGTAACATGGCAATTTTAAAGAAAATTTCTTAGTGAAGTAATCTAGTAAAATTATCTCCAGTGAAACAGAATTTCGAAAATATGATACGAGCGACATCTTTTTTCTTAGACTAATAAGTTATGCATTGAAAAAAAAAAAGAAATATAAAAATGAAACTAAATTCAGACAGTGATTAAACTAGAAATATAGAATAAATAATTTACTGTTATAATAATAATAGTAATAATAAAAAATAAACCATTTGCCAAATAAAATATTTGATGTATGGCAGCAAAAAAAATAATCATTAACTATTTCTTGAACTATATGAGGGACAGTTTAACTATATATCATAATGTAACAAATAGGGGTAACTCAGTATATGTTTTATAGCAGTAACATCCTCTTTCTAGCAAATTTGATGGACAGCAACGGCTGTTTCACAGGATTAGGACTAAGGATATGTAAGGAAGAAGTGGTAATATATTACATGGGCTAGAAATAGAATTTCTACATAGGGTGTGTTGTTCTTCTTTCTTCACCTTCTTACAGTGCTTGTAAGCAATGTTTTTTATTTTTGACAATATGGACGTTTTGTTTTTCTATATTGGAACAAGGGAACTAAAAAGAATGTGGAAAATTTCTCTTCATAGTGTTCTCGATCATAAACTGTATAATTTTATTTGCAAGATATTTGTATACATACTTCAAACATAAACCACAATCTGATTCAGATTTTTAGTTCTGATTTTTTTCATTTAAAAAAAAAAAAAAAAGAAAGAAAATCTAGTCAATACAATTATCAGAGACATTTTCCGTGTTAGCCTGCTTCGTTTTGTGATCATGATGACCGCAAAACGAAGCAGGCTACCACGGAAAATGTCTCTGATGCTTTCCAGCTCTGCGGAACCAACCACCACAACAATACAATTATATAATATAAAATGGACAAATTTTCTTGAAGTATGTACATTGTAGTGCACAAGAGAGTACCAATAACAATGACCAACATCAAGTTAACCAGCCAATTTGAAAGTTTACGTCATTACTGCGCGGAACTGTCTATAATTTTTTTTTTTTTTTTGGAATGCATGAATAACTATGCAGTAAGATAATTGAAATTTAAAGAAAATCATGGCAGTCGTTTTTCGTGAAAAATCCACCAAAACAACTCAAACATTTATACTGTAAAGTCCAACTTCCGGTATTTTTTTCTGTCTGTGGGGAGGGACCTAGCCCTGTGCTATCTAAAGCCCTTCCGGACCCATATAGCTATCCCACAGATCGGAGCCTTCTCAGTGCATTGCTGGTTTCCGGAAGTGTTCTCTCTTTACACACAACACTGTCTATCACCAAACAGTATGCTGTAAGAGGCTCCTAGGAAGAAAAAAAAACAAAGGCAGCAGCTGGACTCGGACCCGGGACCAACGCATTACCACTGAGCTAATTCCTGCCCTTGCCCAACTTCCGGTTAACCGATTTCTTTAAATTTGGATTCTAGCAAATGCTTATAATGTATAATTAGTTAATTATATAGATGGTAGAACCACAAAATACTCTTTTTTTCAAATTTTCACCGACGTTTCGGCGAATTTATTGTTTTCTTCAGGATCTGTACAAAGGTTACAAAGCAAGTAAAGAATACACAAAAATATAAAAAAATAAATAACAAATAAACTAAATATATAAAAAAAAACTTAATAAAATGAATAAAAGTTTTATATATATATAGCAAATTGAAATTTATTTTAAACTATTGCTATTATTGCAGAAAAAATCAGAAATAACCTACATCTCAACTATTAAAATTTAAACTATATGTGGTATATAAAACTGTGAAATATGAAAATCTAACATAAGAAGTGTATTTGCAAAATTTTCCTTTTTGAATTTCTTAAAAACTATAGTTTAACTTGTGGTATATTATCTATCACCAAGTGTTAAGGAATTAAGGTGTAAAGGTTTGTAAAGGGCTAGGAAAACGGATGAGAAAACCGTGTCTTATTGTGTATGTTGTTTAGAGAATTCCAGGAGGCTGTTATAGCTGAGGGATAGATTGTTGGTATCAATTTCAAAAATTGATTTTTTTAATATGTATCATTTTCAGTATATTTTTTTTTTTTTTATTGTTATTGTTGTAATGGAGAGAATTTTAATGGTTTTTTCATGTCAAATTCATGTTTGTGTACTATGAAATGTTTGGTTAATGCTGTAGTCATGTCAGAAGGGTTTTTGTTTTTGTTTTGCAGTCGTATTTATGTTGGTACAGTCTATTTTGTTTTAAATATTGAGATGTCTGACCTATGTATGTAGCTAGGCATTGTAAGCAGTTTATTTTATAAATAACATCTTATAATAAAGTTGTGGGTATGGGGTCATTGATTTTAGAATAGAGTTTTTCTTTTAGAGGATTGGTGTTTTTGTGTTTTTTTTATATATTTAGTTTATTTATTAGTTTGTTATATATTTGTGTATTTTTTATTTGCTTTGTGATCTTTATACAGACGAATTGCCAAAACAACGTTGAAAATTTGAAAAAAGAAAATTTTGAAAAAGACACATTTTTTTGTTATTAAACTCGCATTGAATAAAGCTTTATAAAAAAATAAATGAGTCACAATATTAATTTAATAAAATAATAATAATGTGTTTCAAATTTTATGAAAATTTGTCTATATAGTTTAAAAATTTATTTTAAAGAATTCGAGGGTTTTGATTTAATTCTAAAACTGCCATTTCAATTATTTTTTTGGGGGGGAGGGATTGAAGTAAGACTAATGTCTGCGAATGTAGTTATATTCAGGTAACTCCTAAAATCGAATAAGTAAAGTTTACGTTCCTCCACCGCCCATATTTATGATTCATGTTAAGGACTATCTCTAATAGTTTAATAAATTTTTTACAAATTTGAAAGAAAAGTCAACTATATTTGTAATGAACTCGTAAGTAAGAGAAAAAAAATTATTTGTTAATAATAGTTTAATTATATATAGAAATAAAATAAATAAATAAAAAAAAACGAAGTTATCAACGGAGATAGAATGGCGGTGGGAGAAGTGTTTTTTGAGAAGAAAGGAAGGAAGTTTTGCCGGTGATATATAGGTGGCGGTGTGTAAAGTCTGGGGCAGTCTGTCGGGCCCAAATACTAGGGAAGTTTTGTGTGTGCTAGAGCGACTGGCAGGCTGATATAGTAAGGTCTGTGAGGGTGTGAGATAGAGGGGGTATAACAGTAGACGGTAGGCCCTAGGGTCCCAGGGTTCATCCTTTAAGCCTTCTCCGGCTTTACCCCTTACACCCACCGCTGCACCACTATATCTCTTTCCCTTCCTAAACTAAATCCTTTCTTCCTACTAAAACTAACCATCGGCCAAATTAATACAAAACCGCTCTACCCATCTTTCTCAAACTATTTTTTTTGTTTTTTTTTTGTTTTGTATTTTTATACGAAACTCCAGAAAGGAATTTCTTCCTCTTTCTCTCACTTGCACATTTCCCTTTTGTTTATATTTTTAAAAAACCAGTATTATACTTTTATTTATTTCCATTCATTAAATAAAAAAATTATTAAAAAAAATATTCTTAGATAACTACACGTATAATTTATTATTCCAACTATAATTTACGATTGTCAATAATTTTATTTATTATTACAAATTTTAAACCAAAAAAAAAAAAAAAAAAAACAGTTTTAAAATTAATCCTACTATCAGTTTTCTTTTAATTTGATTTGCAATACCTTCTGTTATTACTTTCTTTTATTATTTTAAGTAAATAAATTTGCAATCATGACAAATTGTTGAAGTTCCGGAACTCACCGGAAATACTCTAAATTGTTTTTTGAGGTCTGTAAACTTAAAAAAATCTGGTGTGAAACACTCACACAACTTTCTCTTACTCCAGTTCTCAAATTGATAATTTACAAATTTTATAGTTTGTGTACCAAATTTAATGAAATTCGTCGAAAACTGAAAAAACTGTTCAGTAAAAGCGCACTTCCGGTTTACTAATTTTCTTGAAACTCGGAATTTCAGCCATCTATTTATTTCTAATTATGTTTGGATGATAGAATTGTATAATGAACTAGGATAGCACTTTGATGAAAATCTAACCCCACCCTCCCCTAAAAGTGCTCTTAAAAGAAATTTCCCAGAGAAATGTTTTAAATAAAAGTTGTAGATCTTTGCATATTTAGTTTATACACGAAGTTTCAAAAAAAATCGTCGGAGCCATTTTTGAGAAAATTGCGAAAAAGTGAATAAATCATTTAGTAAAGTGGTAAAGTAAACGCACTTCCGGTTATCTATTTTTTTTCAAACTCGGAATTTCAACAACATATTTAATTCCAATTAACATTATTTAGATGACAGAATTGTCTAATATACTGAAACAGCAGTTAAGATGAAAACCTAACCCCACCCCTCCCCCAGAAGTGCCCTTAAATGAATTTTCCTGGAGAAATGTTTCAAATAAAAGTTGTAGCTCTTTGTATGTGTAGTTGATATACAAGTTTAAAGAAAATCTTCGGAGCCATTTTTGAGAAAATTGCAAAAACGTAAAAAAAACAACTAGTA
Source organism: Triatoma infestans (assembly GCA_011037195.1). Taxonomy (NCBI): domain Eukaryota; kingdom Metazoa; phylum Arthropoda; class Insecta; order Hemiptera; family Reduviidae; genus Triatoma; species Triatoma infestans. Next base: position 133,121 of record JAAEAF010010277.1, read on the forward strand.
AAGTGGTACTTCCGGTTGAGGAATATTGACACATAACGCACCGTCAGATCCCATGGTGATACCTAAACGTAATATCAAGTTTGAACTTTCTACGATTTTTCGTTTTTGAGCTATGCTGTTCACATACATACACACACACAGACAAACACACAGACACACACACACACACACACACAGACCAATCGCTAAAAACCACTTTTTTGGACTCAGGGGACCTCAAAACGGATATTTCCGGTGAAAACTCGATATCGAAAATTTGACACGATTACAATACTTCCTCTTACTAGGAGTAAGAGAAAGTAAAAAAAAATTTTAGTGAATGGGCTTTGTGTGTGCGTATCTTTTATAAAATAAAACCTCAAAAAAGAAAACGTGAACAAATAGATTTTCTATTCCTAGCAACCTCTTTGCATCTCACTGTTTTCAGTGTAGGACCGTAAGTAATGAGAGAATACTGCCCGGAGACCGGCACTACAATGGAGAAGGCTCCATGAGGGGGTTAGCAAATAGAACTTTCAGGTCGCAGTGACTAATTAATTAATTAATAATGTTTTATTTTTCTACAAAAAAAAAATACAAAAATGATTAATATTTGCATTAATAGACACTGGACAATAGTCCGTAGTTGACTAATAACTAATGTATCCAAAAACCTGTGTTTAACAAAAAAAAATAACATTCAATTTTTGAACTAATAATACAATCATATTAAATGAAGCTATTAAACAAACTAATAAAGTAAAAATTTATTCTTATCCATCTAGTTGTAATTAAATTCACTCACTAAAAACTTCCTATAAGACATCGCTTTGTAACAATATTTGTATAAAAGGTTCCAATTTTCACCATTGAAATTCAACCTCTGGATACAATTATCCAGAGTTAGGTTTTGTGGATCCAAAACACGCTAAACGATAAGGCGACAAAATTGGGCATTCACCTAGAAAGTGAAGTGAGCAAACACTTTCATAAGTATTTAAATTACAGAGTGAGCAATTATAATTAAAGTTTTGTCTCCATGGTTGATAATTGAAGTCCATCATATCAGCTCTCAATTTGAAAAACTAAAGACTAACTTTGTAAATACTAAATTGGCGTATATATTCCAGATTATTTTCCAGATGAAACCTCGAGGCCGACATATTAGCTAGCAAAGTATCCCTCTGATTCATTTTCATTTTTTTCCGACAGCAAAGCTACCTAAATGTTTAGCAGAATCTACATTGAAATTATCCTACATTTAGCTGAATTGAAAATTCATGTGCTTTATCTATCCAGGTTTGGATCCACCCACTTCTCGACCTAATACACTCTAACGTAACTAGATAAGCCAGTTTATTAAAATTGCTGAGTGTTTTGACAATAAATGAAGAATGTAATTTAAAAGTATACAAAATCCAAGACTTCAAGTTTAGTCTCCAAATATAAGGCGTAGTTTGGGGGTATTATTTGGGAGGGAAAGTATTCTTTTAATCGCGAAACGTTGGAATTACTCTAATACATCATATTCTTTGTATTCTTTGTCCAGATGTAATAGGATCCAAAGAGAGGGATCCATAGCAGAGAGAAAGAGACAGACAGACAGACAAAAATAACAGGTCCATTCTCTAGGATTAGAGTGGGAGAAACTGCTTGCGGGAGATATACATTCTTATAGCAGAGTTCATACAGCAGTCACACCGTGTCATGTACTTACTCTTTACCTCTCACTACCATTCTATATATTTTAGTGTAAAGTCCAGGGCAGTCAGTGTTCCTTTTATACTTCACTTCTAGTTTGTTCATTCAAACAAAAACATTTTCTCACCCATATCTGGGCCGCGTAACAAACAATAGACCGTGCAACTGCTACAAACACCCTCCACTTTACGTCAAAAAAAACATTTTTATTATGGAATAAACTCCCCAACGTACGATTAAACCCGCAGTGCACTATAACCTCCAAAAGAATCTAATGTCCAAAAATAAGTTTAGGTTATCACTTTCTTGCTAAGTATTATGTTAGATCGTTTGTCATGTTTGAGCATTTTCCAAGTTGAAGTGATACCAGTCGTTTAAATAAAAATGTTCCCAGATGTTACAGAAAAATGTTTTTAAATAAAGGAGATATATTTATATCCGCGCAAATAGCATTTAGTTTAGTAATAGTTTAATGAAATTCATTGTAGTCGTATTTGAGAAAATTCCAAAAAATCTAATAACCTATGCAGTGAAGTTATGTTTCCGGTTAACCATATTTCTTCAAATTTGAAAATGTTCACAATAAATTTAATGCACATTCATATAATAAAGATGATGGAACCATGCATTGTATTCAAATAGTACTTAGAGGAACGCTTAACGTTGCTGCTCCTCCAGATACCCTTAAACAAAAAAAATTCTTGGAAAAAATACCTCAAATAAAAGTTATTGGCATGTATATATGTGTTCATAGTACACGAAATTTAAAGAAAATCATTATAATGCGTTTGTGAAGGAAAGAAAATGGTTTGGTTCAGATGAATAAACTAGAAGTAAAGTTGAACACTGTATAATAATATAAAAGCAACACTGACTGCCTGGACTTTACACTAAAATATATAGAATAGTAGTGAGAGATAAAGGGAAAGGTTGATGACGCTTTGCGATTGCTGTATGAACTCTGCTATAAGACTCCTTGAATACTCTCCCGCCGCTGTATTTAAGCAGTTTCTCCCACTCTAGTGCGAGAGAATGGTCCTGTCATTTTTGTCTCTCTCTTTCTCTCTCTGTGCTTTGGATCCTACTCTTTGGATCTATTACATCGTGACTGCTGTATGAATTCTGCTTTAAGACTCCTTGAATACTCTTCCGTCACTGTATTTAGCAGTTTCTCCCACTTTAGCCCAAGAGAATGGTCCTGTCATTTTTGTCTCTCTGTGCTATGGATCCCTCTCTTTGGATCCTATTACATCGTGACTGCTGTATGAATTCTGCTATAAGACTCCTTGAATACTCTCCCGTCACTGTATTTAAGCAGTTTCCCCCACTCTAGTCCGAGAGAATGGTTCTGTCATTTTTGTCTCTCTCTCTCTGCTTTGGATCCCTCTCTTTGGATCCTATTACATCGTGACTGCTGTATGAACTTTGCTATAAGATTCCTTAAATTCTCTCCCGTCGCTGTATTTAAGCAGTTTCTCCCACTCTAGTTCGAAAGAGTGGTCCTGTTATTTTTGTTTGTCTCTCTCTCTCTCTCTCTCTCTGTCTCTGCTATGGATCCCTCTCTTTGGATTCTATTACAATTATTGGAACCATTTTTAAGAAAAAAAAAAAACTGTAAAGACGCTAATAGAAGAATTTGGGACCAAAACCTTATGGTCACATGCGGTGATTGTATCCATAGTGAAATATTAAATATGATCTTCATAAGATTTTTCGTTTTTAAGATATTTTGTACACACACACACACACACACACACACACAAATCAGACCCTTTCGCTAAAAACATTTTGTACACACTCAGTTACTCAAAAGTCATGGTAACTCAATTTCGAAAATTTTTGGATCCGGCCACAAACTATCCTCTTAAAAAGTAAGAAAAACTAAAAAAGAAATTATATATATAGCTCTTTCGGAATACTCTCATTTAAGGAATATGGTTGTGATTAAAACCCTTCTCAAAGGGGAATAATGTTGCAACAAGAAAACTATGATATGAACATGATTATGCCACTAAGTTTACGCCACACTCTTCCAGGCTGGGAGTGGTTGGGTTACAGATCTGTGCTGAAGTGATTTTAAGGCAAAGATTACTGTGGAGGTAAGTGGCCATATACTCCAACAGCTTTAAAGGCACTTTCCTCGCACGACTAGTATTGGTCTACCTACTTGCCCTAACCAAAATGGAAGTTCAGTATAAGCGCCTACTTGGGTGCCGTGACAAGCAAGCAGGATTTCTGGGCAACGAAAAAATGAGGGAGGATTTGAAGAACATTTTCATAGAACCCAAAACCCTACTGCGGTTAGTCTAGAAGTTTAATTCCAACTTCCACCAAAGGCTGGATAGAGGACCACCATCTGCAATGTTGGGAGAGCAGACCAGGACAATAGCATAGGGAACAATTATCAAGAAACATTCATATAAATTTTCTAGGGACCTACTTCACCATAACCGGAATAGGCACAGTTACTACAGAGAACGCGTTGTGCCGATTCTGTAAGGTTGAATGCGCCGACCTGATGAGGATAAGGTTTCTTCAGTTGGGAGTAAGTAATCTCGTAGCCATGAGCTTCATTATAAAGCCGCTTTCAGCTAGCTAGGCCTGCCAAAAATGACGAAGCTAGACGACGTGCTATAACCATTAAGGATCCACAATAGATCTCGGTGGAATAAGCCTCAATGCCACCTCTTTGCTAATCTGATCTAAAAATAAATAAAAAATTATTAGTTGGGTAATCCTCCTCTGGAAGACTCTCATTTAAGGAGTTAGATTGTGATTACTTTCCTTCTCAAAAGGAAGTAACATTGCAAGAAGAAAACTGGGATAAAGTACATTAGTGAACAATACAGCTTATACAGCACAATTTTGAAAACAAATTTAGTTGAGCTGATCTAAGTGTTGTATGGTTTTTAGGAAGGTTGATGAAGTATAAATACAATTTGAAGTGAAGATGGTAAGCTGGAGAAAGTGCATTCATTCGCTTGAATAATTATTTGATCTGTTATTGTTGTATACAGAAATGACAGTGGTGCCTCTACCCCCTCCCCCCAAACCCCAATGTACTGGTACAGAAGTGTGACATGAATGTAACTGGACCATGTGATTGTTCTATAAAAGTCTGGGACAGCCTCCCTCCTCACCATTCTAGCTCTCTAAAGTAAAGTCAATAACCCGGGCCTAGTAATAGCCAACTTACCGCCTCCCTTTGTCCCCCTTTTGTACTATAATGTGGCTGTTATGTGGTAGAATTTATATTAGATTCACACATGTCCTATTTCCAAACAAAGACTCATGTTCATTCTGTATACCCCATCCTGTTTGGTACATTAAATGTTCACTAGAATTCATTCAATGACAAATAGCTTCTTTTTAATTTATTTTTTATTTTTTTAATGAAACAAAATAAAGCTCTTTGTTGGGATAAAGCTCCCTTAAATGAATTTTCCTAGAGAAATATTTCATAAAAAAGTTTATAGCTCTTTATATACGAGTAGCTCTCGTATGTAGTCGATATATATCCTTCTGGTTGAGAAATTTGGACAGATAAGTTTCTGGTGATAAGGAATGTCAATTTTTCAGCGATTTTTCATTTTTTTTTAACACACTCAGAGAATTAAGTGGCCATTTGAAACCATTTTTTTAGGCTCAGGGCATCTCAAAACCTTGTATTTCCGGTAAAAACTTGATATCGTAAATTTGACGACACAATTACGATACTTCCCCTAAAACAGCAGTTAGAGCTAAGTAAAAACGGTAGTTTTAGCTCCTTGTTTTATTGTCGTGAATTTAGAAAGAATCCCACTTCTAGCAGTTAGATATTATAACATAATCATATAATCTAATTAGCACAGTACGTAAATCTGAAAATAAACAGATTTTTATTTTTAATCCACTAAAGCTAAAAGGAAAATACGAGAAAGACAAAAAAAAAAACTGTTTAAAGTTGGATTTCATTCAAAACTTAAAATATGTTTGTATTTGTGTTCGTTCGTGTTGAAAGACCACAAAATACTATCCCAATAAGCCCACCGTATTACAAAATAATACCCCGCAATTATTACAGCTCAAAATGTTTACAACATTTTAGGGCTTAACTTGGATTTCATTTTAATCTATCTTAAACTTTATTAAGGCTATCATATATAATCTTCCCTACTGTCTATTACAAATAACTCTTTCTGCAAAGAATTTTTTTTTACACTTATTGAGCTATAAAAACATTAAACTCATAAATAGCTACTTGTGTTTTAATTATACTTTCTTTTGGTAAAATGGTTGATTGTTTTCGGATTTAATTTTTTTAATTTTGCCATTATTACTTTCTCTTACACCTAGTAAGAGGAAGTATTGTAATCGTGTCAAATTTTCGATTTCGAGATTTCACCAGAAATATCCGTTTTGAGGTCCCTTGAGTCCAAAAAAGTGTGTGTGTATGTTAACAGCATAGCTCAAAAACAAAAAACCGTAGAAAGTTGAAACTTGATATTCCGTTTACGGTTATCCCATGGGATCGGGACAATGGGTCACTGTCAAAAACCTCAAACGCGAAGTATCACTTTACTTTTTTTTTTTTTTTTTTACTTTTTGCTATTTTCTCAAAAAGGCCTCCGACGATTTTCTTTAAACTAAGTATATCAACTACACATACAAAGAGTTACAACTTTTATTTGAAACATTTCTCTGGGAAAATTCATTTAAGGGCAGTTATGGGGAAGAGGATGGTGTTAGGTTTTCATCTAAAGTGCTATTTTAGTTTATTAAACAATACTATCATCTAAATAATGTTAATTAGAATTAAATATGTTGTTGAAATTCCGAGTTTGAAAAAAAAAATCGGATGACCAGAAGTGCGTTTACTTTACCACTTTACTAAATGATTTTTCCCACTTTTTCTCGATTTTCTTAAAAATGGCTTTGACGATTTTCTTGAAACTTATTATATAAACTAAACATACAAAGATCTACAACTTTTATTTAAAATATTTATGTAGGAAAATACATTTAATGGCACTTTTAGGGGAGTGGTGGGGTTATGTTTTTCTCTAAAGTGCTATCATAGTTGATTTATACAATTCTATCATCAAAACAAAATTAATTAGAAATAAATTGATGGCCGGAATTCCGAGTTTCAAGGAAATTAGTTATCCGGAAGTGCGTTTTTACTGAACGTTTTTTTTTCAGTTTTCGTCGTATTTGAATTAATTTGGTGCACAAACTATAAAATTTGCCAATTATAATTTTGAGAACTGGAGTAAGAGAAAGTTGTGTGAGTGTTTCACACTAGATTTTTTTTTTAATATTACCAGCCAGACCGATTTCCTTATAATATTAGCCATTTGGTTTTCAGTTTTAAAAGGGAAAGATTTATATTTTGTGTTCATATTTTGGAGAAGAATTTTCAGTGAAAATCGATATAACGAATTATTAGAATTAGTGTAAATACAATTGAAAGTTCATGAAGTGAGATCTTACATCAAATAGTGGATCTACCTGCATCTCTTCTATCTATCATCATTATTTCGCTTAAGGGAGACCCGTAGAATTCTCTAATTTCTATTAGAGGAAGTGCTATTACCATCGAGCCAAATTTTCGAAATACTATGTCCTCCAAAATTACATGCTTCAAAGTCTCCTGGACGGTCTGTCTCACTCTCTGTATCTCTCATACTCTTTCTCTTTGATCATCTCACTCTCTTCTTTCTCTGTGTATGTGTGTGTGAGTGTATATATGTTTTTTCTGTGTGGGTCTCTGTTTTGTTCCTGTTGAAATCTTTATCTGTTCAACAATCTTCATAAAGCTCTTCAACAGTTCTTTTTTCAGACTTACTTGTGTGCAACTTAGCCGTATAACTTTTCTTATTAACTCAGTAATTTGCTCTTCGTAATATGCTCTTTATAATCCATATGCAAAATGCTCAGAGGTCTCTGCGTATTGACATAAATTTTCTTCAACTAATCCAATTTGTTGAATATGTGGATGGGTCTGCACAATGCTGGATAAAAATCTGGGTTTTTATCCGTCATAGTCATGCATGTTGTTGTTGTTCCCGACTGATTTCGGATTTTCATCCATCGTCGAATATAAAGTTATCAAATTCGTGTAGAGAGTGGACTTCAACATAATGTCTTCATTATCACTGAACCTTAATGTTTTCGTTACCGGTATATCAACAACACAAATTTGATAACTTCACTCTGACGATGGTTTTGAAAATCCGAAACCGGACAGCAACAACAAAAACATGCATGTTACGTTAGATAAAATTCCAAACCAATTTGTTTTAATTTCACATTAAATGGTCAATATATGTTATGAAGCAAAGGATCTCGGATGTAAGGAACTGACCGTCCTCGGGAAAGACCAACTAGGACCAGAAAAAATAAAAATCAAGCACTTTCTTGCTTTCCTGCTATTTAAGACAAAATCTTTCATCCTGAACTGTAATCCTTTGTTTTTTTTTTTGTCCACAGAATTACTGTAAATTGTATATTTCACACCTTTTTTCTAATATAATATCTATATGTGATACGGATAATCTCCAGATCTATAGGAAGAATCCAGTTACAACTTATTAAACACTTTCAGTACCTCATTGTTCTGCATGCATGAACATGACTAACATAAAACTAAAAACCAGTCAGAGGTTCGTCATTGTTAGGTACCTTCTTTGCTAACCCAGTCAATCATGGTTATGCAGCCTAGTTGATAATTAAGAGTACGGATTTTATCGGTGTGTATATATATGTGTAATCAGAACAGAATAATAACGAGAAGACACAGAAGCGCAGACTTGATATTGTTTTAGGTCATCACGGCCGGATGTGCAGTCAACC